>APFE030746001.1:9066-125447 GCA_000404065.3 Pinus taeda
TCCCACCAAACCAAGGCAGTGCCTCCAAGGCGTAGGCTGGCCAGCTGAATCTTGCTCTTGTCTGAATCAATACTCTGCACTCTGCAATAAACATCAATTTGTCTAATCCAATTGTCCAGCTTTTCTACATTCAACTCTCCATTATATATTGGTAAATCAAATTTAACATCTAGTTTAATCAAAGATGTCTTCTTTTTATGTTCAGGGCTATTAGGAGGTGTGAGAAAGCTTTCTTCTTTCCCTTTGCCTTTTGAGTGGTCATGGAGGAGAGACTCTTTTTCTTCTTTATCTTGTTTGGAGCTTGATGAATCTTCATCTTTATGTTTTCTAAAGTCCTTATACATTTCCTCTACCATGGACCTTATGGCCAGGAAACTATCTATAAATTGAGGATCTGGCCCCACAAAACCTTCCTCCGACATTGTCTTTTGAGGATAGACTCTTCCAATTTCAGGATTAGTTTTGACCAACTCTCCTTCTCCTAATTTGAGCTTTAATTTAGTTAACATTCAACAACTAAATCCAGCACAAGCTTGTCTAACCTTCACAACCTATAGCTCTGATACCACTTGATCTAAAATCACTTATGAATGATCTTAGTAAAATAATGTAGGTATTACAGACTCATGTGCTGGTGTGTGTGTGTCTATATTATCTTAGGCAACGAATCGATAAGATTGCAAAATAAACAGACACTGGAAAACAGTAAGAGAAACACAACAATTTAATAAGGAGATCACCCAATCCTCCTGGGCTACATCTCCTGGTCCAGCTTTCAATGGTGGCCCTTTTTATTGTCTCTTTGAGTAAAGTTTTTACAATGAGGAGCTCAATTTGAGTCTCCTGTAACATATGATGCTTAGTAGGGTGGTACTTCGATTCCCCAAGCCACTAGAGTACACAGACTCCCCCTTACCAAGTCTCGACCTCAACTGGTCTTAATGGAATGAGTCCAATTTGGTACTCAGTTCCCAACAGATATCCTCACAGAGATTGCTTGAACCTCTCAAGCCTTCTCGGTTCTGTCTGCTCGATGTTGCCTTAGCTTTGCAGGTCAGCTCGACTTCTCTGTTCTCTACTTCTTGCTTCACTCTCTATTCTATCTCCCTGTCTATTCGTGGCTTAAAGACAATCTGTCCCTTAACTGTTTGCTTCCTCTTTTGACCCTTCGGATCGTTTGCCTCTGTCCACTTGGAATTCCCTGCTTCTGTGTCATCGCCACTGTGTAACATTTCACAGAGAGGTGGCACTTGTCCCTTCATGAACTAAGCGCCAGCTCTTCCTCGAACAATTCGCTACTTTGGTTATTCCGCAAAATGATTGATCCACCAGCTCAGCGGTCAAATCGGACTTCAAACCTTTATATGCCTCAGCTTATTCTTCCGCCAAATCTGGTCTCCCATCGGGTGCACTCTCCGTCATTTGATCTGGGTCCTCCAGATCCTACGGTCATCGCTTTTATCACACGGGTTACTTGCTCGATCGTTAACCCACAATGAGAGCAGTCTTCTCTCTCATCCGCCGAACACGCGTCATTTAATGTATGGAATCATTGGGTCCTCTGACAAACCCACTTACCGCCCGAAATGCCTCCAATATTTCGCCGATTTTGGAGCGTGAGACCCACCTGTCGTTTAGCGCTTTTCCCACGGTTTCCTAGTTTCCCTTGTGACCATGCGCTCGCGGCCTTTCCTTCTCCAGGGGTTTTGTCCTACAACAGCCTCTGTTTCTGGGTTTGAGCCTCCCAACTACCATTTTTGCGCCATGCACAGTCCCCATGGGCCAACAGTCAGCGCGATTTGACCAAAGGTCCTCGTTGCTCTATGCTGGCTGCAAATTACCATTATTCAGAGGTTATTTCCTGATAGCTCATTGTTTACAAGATTTTGAAGTCTGTCATAATTTGAAATAGTCATAGAACTCTGATAATTTTCAAGGATCCAATACAAATCAACAAAGAGGTGATGGCGAGTGCCAAGTGCATTATTCTTGACAAGGTCAAGGATCATGTGGTACCACATATAGCTGAGAAGGAAACGGTAGTTAAGATGTGGGAGGCTCTCAAGAACCTGTACCAGCATACTTCTGTGCAGAGAAGAATGCTGCTCGAGAACCAGATGCGGTTGTATCAGATGAAGAAGGGTCAACCGATTGACACCTTCCTCGAAGGAATGAATGAGATCCGAGACTAGTTGACTGCTATAGGAGCGACACCGGATCAGGAGCTTATGGTGAGGACAACCCTGAACGTTGTCTCAGAAGATTGGAAAGTGTTTGTCCAAGAGTATCTTGGGCAGAGGGACTCTCCTACCTTGGGACGAGATGTGGGCAGCAGTCGAAGACAGGTAGCAGCAGCAAAGGGATCAAAGTTCAACAGGAGGAGGATGATGTGGCCCTAGCATCTAAGGGAAAGCAGGAGAAGCGGAAGAAGAAAGATCTCTCCAAGATCAAGTGCTTCCACTGTGGGGAGATGGGTCATTATGCGACCCAATGCCCAAGGAAGAAGAGTAAGGAAGAGCCTTCCGAGACTAAGGCAACACTAGCACGAGCAGATAAGTTTTGATAGACGATGACTGTGCCATGAGTGCACACACGCCACTTGAGCGGAAGTGGGGAAACATTGAGCTATAGTCAAGAGGATTACAGGTGATGAGGGGCAGGATCCTTGAGGTACCCAGCCTCTTGGATTAGACCTTGCTACGGTAGCCTCGACAAGGAGTAGCAGGATTGGCTGGGTGGGTAGAGATGGATGCGGATGGAGTAGCAGAGAGAGTTGTAGTGCAGGAGTCTCGAGACAATGCAGAGCTAGCATGCTGCAGCAGTGCGAGAGGCACAGGAGTGTTGCACTAGTGCAGGAAGGCACAGAGAGGTGTGCAATGGTGCGAGATGCAGGGAGGTGTTGCAGTAGCGCAGAGGTTAGAGAGAGAGAGCACTTATCAGCGGCAAAGGGAGCTTCGACACCAGTGGGTGTTTCGAGCCCAACAAGGAGGTCAGTTGGGTGATCAGTTACTTCTCAATAACTGAGTTGCAGTGCAGTAGTGAGCAGCACGATCCAACACGATAAGAGGAGGTACAGTGTGGATGCAGTGCTAGGAGAAAGGACTAGCAGTAGCACGGATGCGGAGGGAGCTGTCGTACAGATGCAACAATGGCAGTGGTAGAACCATGGGTAGCAGTACAGGAGGCAATAGCGCAAAGGATGGTGGGCAAGAAGGCCTAGCATCAGCACAGGTACCGATGCCGGATGATCAGAGTAGTACTCAATGAGGGGTATTGCTAAAGCACAATCCTCGCTAAGAGGGAGTGTTGACTTAGGGTAGCATCAAATGTGCTCAAGCCATGAAATCTGGTGGAGAGTTTGGGGCACATGAGATCTCCAATACCCAGAAAGCGTTTGGGCAAATTCTAAATAGTTTAGGAGATATTAAAATAATTAATATTTTTAATGGAGTCCCTAAGATAAAACTTAGGGAAATTAAAATATTAATGTGGATTAATATAAAACTGTGTTAGAATGGTCCAAAAGACATGGATCAAGCCAGATCTAATCTTAGCTGTTGATTAGGGACTTAATCTCGGCCGTTGATATGTCAACGAGAAAAGTATAAGAGGAGGCTTGAGGGTCACTTGGAGAACACACCAGATGATCAGTCATTCTATTCTCTAGAGCGGGGTTTGCTAAGAGAGATAGAATCAGTGGTCAGGAGAGCAACTTAGGGGCATTGAATTCAAAGAAACAGCGAAGGCAGAGATTGTGCCGGGAGAGCAGCACAACAGCGAAGGAGGGTGACGCAGAGGCAGCCAAGTGTTGCGCAGAGCACTAGAGAGGCCAGCGCAGCTGACGCAGATGCTCCCAGAGCTGACGCAGGGCCTCCTGGGCCTGACGCAAGCCTCAAAAGACTGACACAGGACCAGTGTGAGACAAAGAGGGGCTGACGCAGTCCAATTTGGGCAGACGCTGGGGTTGCATAGCAGTTTTGTGCTAAGGAGCTGTCGAAAGGATTTTTCGGGGTTTCAGCCAAGAGATTTCTCTCAAACTGTGTGGTATAGTTGCTAAGGAAATTCTCTGTTGGGTAGGCCAATTTCGGCACCCAGATTGTACTCTGATATTGCTTAATAAGAAAACCCTCAGAGAGCTGCACCAATTTTCCCACATTGGGTTTTTCCGGGGACATTTGTCTAAAAATAATGGTGTCATGTGGTGTGTTTGTTCTTGTTTCTTTTAGTTGTTGGTCTGTAATATGTTGAGCATGCACTAGTGTTTATTTTCAGTATTTACTTTGTAAATAACTTGTTAAAGAAAAATAACAAGTAGGTAGGAATAAATAAGAAAAAGTGCATGAAGGGTTTCTAAACTAAGTAAACTTAGAAACTTCAACACCATATCGAGGTAAATTCATAATCAAGACTTAAAAACTCTGCTACTACATACACTTGTCCAGGAGAAAAGAACATAAATGGAATGATAATAACATGAAAAAAAAACAACTCTGCAATTTACCGTAAAATTGGAATCGAAACTGATATTTATTCTTTAGTTTTAGAGAGATTTCTCCATTACATATTCTTATGATTTGCAGACTCCGAACCCTTATGAAATCATTATTTTGGACTTTTATCCTCGTCCCTGCCTAACTATTCAAGAATCAGTTGCGAAACTAATTATAAACTGTTTATTTAAGAGTTTACCAATAAAAATTACAAATTTAATGATTTTTTCTAATAAAAGGAAGCAAAGCCAGCATACTTTCTTCTTTGAAGACAACATTCTTGAAGAAGTAAATGAGTACAAGTACCTTGGGATTGATTTCAACAACAAACTCAATTGGGAGGACTGCAGAAAGAAGAGACTTTTAGGAGGGTGGAAAGCATTATATGCTCTTCAAAACAGATGTAGAGAAGCAGAATTATGGGATTGGAAAATGATTAAAGTGCTTTTTGGACTCCTAGTTTGTCCAGTGATGCTATATGGGTGTGAATTGTGGGCTAGCAGCTCTCCCATCTCAAAATGGAAACAAATTGAGAAAATCCAAAAACGATTGATCATGAGCAAGTTCAAAATAAAAAGTTCAATACCTTATGAGATAATGTTAAGTGAAACAGGAGAAACTCCCATTGAAGCAATTGCTATGGTGCGGCTAATAAGATATCTAAAAAGAATTGAGCAAATGAGAGTAGGTAGATGGCTTAATGTTATCTTCAATGAAGGCATGAGTGAAAGAAAGAAAACATGGATAAAACAAAACTACAGATGGATGCAAAAATGGAATATCTACCTTAATGCCTGTCCCACAAATAGCAAGGAGCTAAAGGATTTTGTTATGGAGAAGTTTCGTAAAAAGGTATGGGGAAAAGAGTTGGGTAGAAAGAAGAAATATTACATTGAAGAATTCAACCCTACGTCTGATCTACAACAAAAAGAGTTCGTCGGAGCTAGCATTTCATGGAGGGAAAAGGTTCTTTTTGTTCAATTAAGGACCAACTCACATCAACTTCGGTTGAAACAGGACGGTGGAAAAAGCCTAAAGAAGCTTGGGAAGAACGAGTGTGTACATTTTGCACATATGGAGCTGTGGAATCAGAAAAACATTTCATTTTGGAATGTGATGCATTCAAAGACATGAAAGTTATGAGAACATGTTAGCATCAGTTTCTTGGCATTGTCTTTTTAGTGGGGCGATTCTTGGAAGGTTGGGCCAGCTCATCATAAATTTGAATCAGAAAATGATTGAATTGCAAAAAGCGAAAAACAGGAAACTAATGATCTCATAGACTATTTTTAGTCTCGTGGACATTTCGTTTCATATATATAACATTTTATTTTGGCCCTTTCATAAAACTGAACCCCCAACTCCTTTACAAAGTTTATGGTTTTCCTTCTTTTACCAACATAAATGTTGTGCAACCCTTTCAATAAAACAACAGGAAACCTTTTTAACTTTTGCAATTAATTTATATAAAACAATAATATTGAAGCTGTGTGGAGTCTGTTCGGGCCCATGGTCTTTGTTAGATGCCACATTAAGATGAGCTGGAGGCACGCTGGTTTTGGTGGCAGAAATTTAAAGGCATCAGGGTCTACTTGATGGTTTCTGAATCTTGAATTCAGCGTTGGATATATATATATATATATATATATATAATATATATTATATATATTATCACAATTGCATTGACGCCCATTATACACAATAATATGGGCCCAGGCTTCGCAGGACAGACACCGGGCCTTTTCATTGGATAATGATGGAATTTTTTTGATAGTTTTGGTGCTTTGTGGATCTTGGACTCGAGCCCTGACTTAGATTTGCATGGAAATTTTAGATTTCTTGTGGCATATATGTTATTTTCTCTTGGCAATCGATGCTATATATAGTTTATAAAACCCATCGTACATAACACCATTCAACATGTGCAATGTAGTATGGGTGTCGTCCATGTGGGCTTCTCCCTTGGTTTGGCACCTTGTGTGTCAAGCTTCATTGTGATTCATTGTTGGCCTTCTATGACATATGCGTGGGATAGAATACAGACATAGAGATTGGGCCTCGAACCCATTATTTTTAATAAAAAACATCTTTCTACATAAAAGGACGGGAACACCAATAATATTATGAAACCGAATTTTGGCCCATGATTTTTTTTACGAAACATTATAAACACTGTGCTTCACATAAAAAGGTAATTTGTTGAGCCAGATCCATAATACCATCAGCATATGCCACTTCCATCATGCCACTTTTCGCAAATTTAAATGACCAATTTTAGTTGCTGGCTCAAATTCACTCTAATTTTTTTTTCCTTTTGGTTGTGCAAGATTGGGTGACGACATAGTTTATGTTCTATCTACAATTATTTAACTAATATTGCAGCATAAAGAACTTTTGTAATAAGTGATTGTTACAGCATAGAACATCAGATTTTAGCAAATATCATAAGCTTGCTTTAGTAGATTGAGAACAATTAAAAATTGCATATAAAATATGTGCTGTGTGTCTTGTTTCCTAGGTTGATGTGTCCTATATTGGAAATTTGTATTGCCATATATTGTGCCCTTGTGTCATGTGACTTAGTATGGAGACTGTTAGGAGTTGAGACAATTCATGTAATTCGTGACTCTATAAATTAGCCTTCCATGCCAGGTCAGATGGATTCTGTCAATATCATAAGTTTATTGTAGCAGATTGAGAACACTTAATTTTTTCACCTAATAACCTTTAAATGGCAAGTACTGGTATTGATACACTTTTCCTGACGTAAAACCTTGTTTCCAATTACCAGTACTCAGAGGAAGAGCTGGAAAAAGAGGCAGAAGATACTGCAGCAGAATTCAAAAGCTATAATCATGAATTTGATAGGGACCGTATTAGAGAGCAGGTCAGATATTGCTAATTATTTCCATCTCAACTACAAAGTGTCTGACTTTCTTGCATCTGGTTTGAGTCTATTTGTTTCCTTCATTTTACAGGCAGAGGAATTCCTGAAGGGAGAAAAAGTCTTGCAATTTTTAATGCAACATGCAGATATCAAATACATGTCAAATAATTCATGAGGGCTTGGACTAACAAAGAGTACTTAGCTTCAATATTTCTTGCCCTGGCTGAAACAATATGAATTGACATTTATATTGATTCAAGTACTGTATAATGTGAGTGATTTGAGCTGTACAAATATTTAATTCTTTACAGAACAATGATTGTGCATCAACGTAGATTACAATGGATTATCTGCTTCCTGAAAATAATAAGCCTTGTATCCTCAATTCCCAAAAGTGAGCACCAAAATTGTGTTCTTTGAGGTTCTATTTTAATTGATTTCAATCATTCGTAATGTTTACACGAATCCATGGTTTGCAAATTTGTCAAATTTTCTTCAGCGGTATCTCCATTTTGTGATCCACACTAGTGGTTCTATATCATTTTTTTGGTACTTTATCATAGTATCCCAGTGTTGCATCACAGAAAGTTTATTTGTGTATTTTTTTATATTGTAGCGTCGTATCCTTTGACAAATGCCACTCTACAAATGATCAAGTCTAAATCTAGTAGAAGGTAATAAATAAAATTAAAGATTTCAATGTCGTGGGTGGTGTAATAACCTCGATCTGCTTTCAAGAAGTTATCCAACTCATCTTCACATGGATGGGGTAACCATCTCAAGTTACTTTCAGGAAGTTACCCAACTTGACCTTCACATGGATGGGGTAATGATCTGAAGCTTGTTTTAGGTAGTTATCCAACTCTAATGAGCAAATAATAGCAGAAACAAAAGTTACCATGCTCACTCATTTGCCATTCCTACTCAATATAGCTCAAGCATATAGCTCATTGTGGAAATTTCTTCACTCTTTGACATTTAATGTAGAACAGAGTTTTCACCTCTTTCCTAGAGGTCTTCGACATCTTAGACCTGCGAATTTTCAGCCTTAGGGTTTTCCTGAACTACAAACAAAACAGCAGCAACAGCAGATAGTGTTTCAACTTGCAACAACCCCAACTATCTTGTCAATCCAAGAGAAAAGGTACCATTAGCAAAATCTAGCAGGTGTAGTGCAAAGCTTCACTAGGCAACCTAGGTCTTATGACAACAAGAGATCAACCACCATTGTCACCCCAGGTACCATTAGCAAAATCTAGCAGGTGTAGTGCAAAGCTTCACTAGGCAACCTAGGTCTCATGGCAAGAGATCAACCACCATTGTCACCCCATTGGCCTCTCTTCAGGGATTTAGTGGTGGATGTTATCCCCACAAGGGAGGCTTCACTAAAGAAATCACCAACAAGATATTCAATTCAGGAGGGTTCAAAGGTGATATAAGGTTTAATGATTAAAGAGAAAGATAGTGGAAAAACCTTCAAAAGGTTGAGATAAGAGTTGTAAAAGTTCAAGTACACTTTCCGAAGACTTCTATGACTTAGAAGAAAGTTGTTATAGTTAGGATTTTTATGAAATGCAGATTTAGCACATACAATACCATACAACATCTTGAGAAATAACCTATCAATGGTAAGATCAACAAAGGAGCAAAGGCTGTCAAAGAGGTAAGCAAGGGTTAAATAAATGATGAATTTTTATGGCTAAAAATGCATATGACAGCAGTAATTATCTATACATCAGCCCTAATTTAAAGGTGAAAATATGCAATCAATGCTAGATTATGCTTTTTTATATTTATCAAATGCAATCCCTATCAAGAGGGAAAAAACAAATAGTCATAAAATTGCTATAAAATGCAGATTTAAGCTAACCGTCACCCTACTTAACATGAATTAAGAAAAATATATAGAAAATTAAGATGATCACCACCAACTAGTCTAGTACCTCTTTTCAATTGGGGAATGAAGTCAATAATGTTGAGATCAAAGATCGAAGGTATTGTATGAAGAGGGTTGAGGACTAAGAATCCACAGTTAGAAATCCTAACGACTTCTTTAAAGTGGAGATTTCAAACCAAAGGATGCATGTACAAAGTTCCTCTGATGGGTTTTTTTAAAACAAATTTTGCATAGCATCTAGAAACATGATTTCATGAAATATTTTGCACTTTTTAATATGGTGCAATAGAAATTCTAATTTCATAAAATAGCATGCAAAATGGAAGGAAATTGACAATAAACTTTTCAATCACGAATCCAAGAAAGTCTCATGCAAAAAATATCCTTCCAAGACAATTCACTCCATCATTCATCCATAGTGGCCAAGAAAAAAAGACAAGAGAACTGGTGCAAACTTCTTAAGAGAGAGAGAAGTGTGATGAAAGTGTGATGATACAAAATGAAAATGACTTCCCTCTATTTATATGAGGGAAACGAGGTCACTTTTCATAATTTTACAAGAGCGAGCCTAAAAGCTTGCTTGACCATTCAACTAGGCCTAAAGGTCACAAGTTGACCTTAAGTTAGCTTTAAAACATAACAAATACATCAAAATATTCCATGTGTGAGAATAAATGTTCTCCTACTTTTTCCATCCCCTGGGTGTTCCTTTTACTTCAATGATTTATCCTTTTTTCTTACATAGCTTAGGGGACCAAACTCACTTTATGCTTTTCCAACACTCGTTAAAGATGTAGCAGTTTCTCGCTCATTGAGATTGAGACACTCAAGAGTTTCTTTTTAGATGTAGCATGAGATGTTGAGGAACTAGGTGATGGTTAATGAGGGGGTAGAACTCATGGTAGACTTTTTCCCACATGTTTACTAAGTCTTGACCATTTTTTACATTTTTCTTTTCTTTAGGTGTGGCTTTATATGCTTTTATAATTCTTTTGATTGCATCATCACTTATGGAAAATTTATGAGCCATGAATTAGAGATGAGGATATAAGGTGTTAATTCCAATGACAAATGAAAATCAACCTGAAGAGTGAAAGTGGATAATAATAGAAACACAAAATGTGGTAAATATGGATTATCTTGGGCACACTACAATTATTCTCTTATTAGTGCCCCTCCTAAAGGAAGGACCTTAGGGGAGGTCAAACTGGACTAGGGGCAAAGGATACTTCCTAGGTGAAGCATGTGAGCAAGGGTACAATCATAGTTTTAAAAATAGGTTGGTCTGAATCGGAAACCAAACAAACCAACTACTCATATAGGCCCAAATAACAAATCGGTAGAAAAATTGTTTGGAGGGTTGGTTTGTACTAGTTAGGTACCAAACTGGCCAATTTGATCTCATATGCATCAGGGAGTCTAGGACCATTATGATGGTTTTTCAGGTGCTTTTGGAGGAAACTAGGGGATGTCTTCCTCCAAAAATAACACCACTTGGCCATAAAACCAACTGTCCCCCTCCCACAACCTAACCTAACTCAACCCTAGCAATGTTCGTAATCAATGGTAATATTTAATGATATTTCCTTTATCTTTAATTTTCACCTTCTTGCTTCATTTTTTAACATTTTCATTAATTGTTTCTGGATGTTTGACGGTGGTTCCAAACTCATTGGATTTCTTATGGAGAAACTAAAATTTTAGATCTCACTCAAAATCTAGCAAACTTAATGGTTTTCAGGATTTCAGGATTTGGGGGATTGCAATGTTTCCATTTGATTATGTCATGTGTGATGGTATCGGATTTGCATTTGATCAAGAGCATGAAGCCTTTTATGAACCTTATTGGTGGTGGTATTGATTGTTGAACTTCATTGATGCTGGCGCTATTAATTGTTGAACTCCTCTACCACAACCTTAACAAAAATATACTCTTCACTCAAAGAAAACTAATTGGTTAGGCATGCTAAGCTTTTTCTACCATATTATAAGGTTGAGGAGATGGATCCTTCACCCAAACCAAAATCATTGGTTAGGCATGTTAAACTTTTTCAATTTCTACCATATTATAAGGTTGAGGAATCCAAGTCTAAAGAATATCAGTTAGATGATGTTTATGTATCTCTTGTTGATGATCCCATTTATAGTAGTGGTGAATCAATGGTGAGGTTGATGAGTGTTCATGATGATTAGTGATTTGTAGTAGGCCAGTGGCTCAATAATTTATAACATTGTTTTTGCACTCTAGAGGCCACTTAGAGCTTCATTGATTATGTATTTTGTTGTTGATATGTAGTGTTGGTGTATCGACATTTCACTTATTTTAATTAATTTTGCACTTATAGTGGATTAAATGTCATTAGTATCAAATCAAATCACATAATCAACATCACATCACATGTATAGTACACAAGAAATTTTACATGGAAACCAAACGCAGGAGAAAACTATAGAATGACAGTTATTTATCAGTTAGAAAAGCATTCAGGTTTATCGGGAAGTACCAACTTCCTGAAGGATATTCAATACCCTGGCTTTAGCAACACCAACTAGAAGGATGCACCAACACCCTACTAGCATCAATCTATTGCCCTAGCACCACCCTACCACCCTGAATTGTTCTTAAGCACCAACCTAAAGGAGAGTTCAATCTCTGCCTTGCACCACCCTACCACCCTTAAAAGACCAAAGAAAAAATTATGGGCTCCCATACTAGGGGCAATGACCCACTTGCAATAGCTTTTAATCACTGAAAAATCACTTCAATTTTGTCTCTATTAATACATGCCCAGATCACAGTGATTAAATCTGCTCATTTAAGATTGATTGTTGTACTAGATGTGACTTTTAAATCATTAACCCTTGTATCGAAACTTGTTAAGTATTCATCTTAATCATTGCAAAGTACAATACCAACAATTTAAAAAAAGGCTCATAACTCAAATCTTCTTATCAATTTGGAAGAGATTTGGTCATCATGTTACAACAAAAGATAAACCTTGATATTGTTGCCACTATGTATGTTTCTCTTTTCTTAGTATCTTATCACAGGTATATGTTGAGATTGGTCTTAAAATCTACCATTGACTTTTCTTTTGAACCGCAATCTAATCAGGCGTGTAAACTGCCTTTGATTCTGCCTCTAGATAGCCTCCTAACCAAGCCTCGACACTACCCCTTGTCACTACCCAAATAAACCTAAACTCGACCTACCAATTATGGTCTAAACATGCCTTATCGTTGTCCTTGATTGCAGCATGGTATGCTCTTCACTGTGATTCTTTTTCTATGGTCTACAACCCTAAACTCGGCCCCTCTTCCTATGGCCTGAATAGGCCTAATTCGGCCCTTATCTTCAGCCCTAACTCGGCCTCAAGCTGCCTCTCTTTTGCTTTCAGAATGGGCCTAAATTTTTCCTTATGCCTACGGCTCAACTCGCCTTCAACCAGCCCTATAACTTGATCTTATGAACCTTAGATGTGGCCTTAGACCAGGCCTCAAATTAGGTCAAAATAGCTTCAAATATGGCCTTAGATCAGGTTGAAATTTTGCATCAAATAAACTTCATAACAATCTCAATGAACTTATCATAGCTCAGTGTATCACCACAAAAAGAAAAGATAAAAATTAAACCCAAAACACTTTGTAATATAGCCTTTGCTTCAAATTTGCAATTCTACCCTCGGCCTCAGAGATTTCAAAGTAATTCACATCAATATATCCTGAAAGAATGATGTTTTTTTAGGGAATACGAGTGCCATATTTATACTTGTGAAAGGGGGGATAATAGGAGGGTCAACCTGCGTTAATAATTTCAATTTTGATTTAAAAGTTAACCCCATTATGAGGTCAACCTGAACATCCCTCTTTAAATTCATTTTCAAATGTAAAATTGTCTTTTTTAAGGGCCAACTTGGTCAATATTTTAAGCATGAAAAAGGTTGAGAGGGGGCCCTTTTTGTAATTTCTAGGACCCATATAATTTATCCAAAGTCCAACATATTTTCATTAAATTTTATGCCAAATTTTGGACCAAAACATCATTCATTTTGGGGCACCTTGATCATAACTTCAGGGCTCCATCTTTAGGAGGGCATATCTCCTCAACTATAAGAGCCACATGGCAAGCCACCTACCATTGGAAACATCATGATGAGTACTATCAAATGATGATTGTATAGAAAGCATTTTCACAATCATTTGCCATAACAAGAGTAGGGAATGTGGGGCTTCTTCTGGCTTCTACTAGAATTGACATCAATGACAAAGAATTTCAACATGTATTTCACTTTGTATTCACCCTTACATGGTATATATATGAACAAACTTTGCATAATTTGTCTCTAATGGCTTGGAACCATGATTTGAAATATCAAAAATATTTTTTCATTAAAAAATAATTATTTTATGTATTTTCTTTTCAAATTTGGTTCATTGAATTTGGTTTGATTTGGTTTGATCCGGTTTTGGTTCAAAACCCGATTCTGGTTTTTAAAATTATGGGTACAATCAAAGAGTGGTCAATCATCTAGCTTGGCTTGTGATCCATATTAGTATGCCCCAAAACACTAAATGGAAGCACATTATTACAAAATGGTTTATGTACCTTCTAATAGATGACCCACCTTCCTTTAAGAAGCATGTCAGGTGGGAGAGAGCACTAATTGGAGCATAAGTGAAGAGCTTTGATATAAAGTTATATGTGGGCCATCATAGATTTGTTGGCTAGCTAACTAGGGAACGAGGAGAAAAAAATTCTCATATGGGTTACCCACTTTTGGTAGGTAATATATACCATTGTGTTTTAGTAAGTTTGAGCTCTTGAAAGCATATTTTCATGAATATAAGAAGTCTAGAAACACTTATAATGGATTTGAAAATAGCGACAAATTTTCCTTTGTATTCTTCATTTACAATATTAAATTACTTAAACAATTCACCCTTATGTCAAATTAGCAAGATATATAGAACTAGAAATTAAAACTATCAAGAATATACATGGTTGAAAATCAAATTTGTTGTTTGCACAAGTATGGGACAACTAGAAACTTCATTAATATGTATAGAGATGAAGGCCATGTTAATTTTGCAGTGCAATGACAAAATCCAACCATGGGGCTAGATTCCACTTTTCAAGAGGACCAATTTTGACTTTTGAAGCACTCAATTTGGACAAGGGAAAGTGTATTTTTGAATTAAAATCCCACAATGTCACATTCAATCAAGTTGGCCCTAACAGGAAATTAAACATCCTTGGAAGCCTATAAATGCAAGTGACCTCAAACTCATTTGGTTATCACCAAGCATCTTCTTCTTATCTTCTTCATTGATTGGTTCACATAGGTCTACGGTTGGGTCGAGGAAATTGGTTCATGCAGGTCCGAGATTGTGAGGTCTAAAGCTCGCACGTGTTTTAGGGTTTTGGTTTCCGACTGCGGGATTAACACATGCAACTTTTGGCTATAACTACAGATAGGTAGGCACATCCATGCAGTTGGAATCTCTCAACCGCACGCACACCTCTTCCTTTGTGTGGTTGGGCTTTAGGGTTGCAAATTGACATTTGACCACAATTGACTGCAATTGACCATAGATAGGAAAAATTGTCTCTGATCTGGATTGATGCTAGGAACATATTTCTGAATGTTGTTGGGTTAATTTCAGTGCATGATTTTGTATTGGCTTATTGTACTCTCTGTTGAACAATTTATGACAAACTAATAGAAGAAGAATTGCAAAGGGTTTTCCTCATAGTGGGTTTTTCCCTGGTCATTGACCAAAAATATGGTGCTTCTTGTTGATGTGTTGATTGTCTCCTTTGTCATTTCATTTACGGTTCTATCTTCATTTAATTTTGATGATTGGAAATATTAATTGTTGATGAAAGATTGTTAATTGAAGAATCGAATTGGGCTAAAGTAATTGAAACAACATAGAGCAGTGTTAAATTTAACATGGTATCAAAGCTAAGGTGAAGGACAAGCCCAAAAGGAGACAAGATTTGAAGCAATCATCTTTGGAAAGTTGGAGCCTATCTAATCAAGTCAAGATGTCTTCCTCTCACTTCAAGGAAAATGAGAAGTCGAGTGACTCATCTAACTTTGTCGCTCGGAAGATCAAGTTGGAGATCATAGTTGATAACAATGATGTTTTAGAATACATTCAAGGAAAGGTACCTGAGCCTCCAGAGAATGCTTCCGCTGCTGCCAAAAAAAAGTACAAGAAAGGTGAGTTAAAATCAAAGAAAATTATAGTTGATGGTTTACAAGATAATTTACTTGCTTATATTGGAAATTTAAAGAAGTCAAGGACATGTATGATAAGCTAGCTGGCATGTATGAAGCCAAAAATTTGAATGAAATCATATCCTTGAAAGATCAACTCAAATATAGGAATATGAATAAAGGTCACGGAAAGGTACTTGAGCCTCCAGAGAATGCTTCCGCTGCTCCCAAAAACAAGTATAAGAAAGGCGAGTTAAAATCAAAGCAAATTATAGTTGATGGTTTACAAGATAATTTACTTGCTTATATTGGAAATTTAAAGAAGTCAAGGACATGTACGATATGCTAGCTGGCATGTATGAAGTCAAAAATTTGAATGAAATCATATCCTTGAAAGATCAACTCAAATATATGAAGATGAATAAAGGAGAGTCTGTGCAATTTTACATTACGAGATATCTCGTCTTAGAGATCAATTGCAGAGAGTTGGGGAAACTATGCCTGACAAGGAATTGGTGATTGTAACTCTTAGAGGCTTCCCTCCCATTTTGTAAACCTTCATTACCACTATAATCAATAACAATGTTTTCCCATCATTTGATGAGATTGTTGGAAAACTCACTCAAGAACGATCAAGGATGGTTTCTATAGGCATGATACAAAAACATAAAGAAGGATAGCTCGTTGCATTCGTCACTCATGACGAGAAGAAGAAAGGAAAAGGAGGTCCATAAAGTTTAAGAAAACCTCATCCTCGAAATTCAAATAGAAAGAATGAAAGAGTCAAGGAGTCGCACATTGATGCTACAACTGTCATTCTGTCATAAGAAAGGCCACTATGCTCGAGACTTCCCTGAGAAGAACAATGGTCCTCGCTACAACACTAGAAGCAACACTAACAGGTTCAATAATCAAAGAAGAAGAGATGATCAAAGGAATGATCGTAATGGAAGAGATGATAGAAGAAGAAAAGATACTCCAAGTGATCATGAAGAAGACCATCGTCTTCAATAGAAGTCAAGATTCTCCAGGTGTGAAAGTAATGTTGCAAATCAATATGAATATATTCTTATTTCTGCACTCACTAGTTCCTCTTGTCCATATTTGTGGGATAGTTGGTTGGTTGATAATGGGGCCACTCATAATTTATTTGGGTATAAGGAAGTTCTCTCTAATTTGGTAGAGAGGGAGTCAAATTTGAAAATTATTCTTGGAGACAACTCCACTCATCCTGTTAAAGGCTCTAGGACCATCAAATTTCATTTGAATTCCGGGGAATTTGTTTTGCTCCATGATGTGATGTATGTGCCAGGATTGAAGAATAATTCGGTATCAACATCCGCTTTGGAAAACAAAGGGATGAGGGTTTCCTTCATTAACAGAAAGGTTCTTACTTGGCCTATTGGACCCCTTATGAGAGATGCATTTACATTGGGATCAAGATTCGAAGGACTCTATATAGTCACTGGTAGACCTCTTCTAGCATTGGTCCATGATACTAATCACCTAAGCGAACTATGGCAACGAAGGTTGGCCCATCTACATTATGATGCTCTTCTAAAATTGAAATTGGTCTCTGGTATTCCTAATGTTTAAGACCAACGTGATGGAGCATGTCCAGGTTGTGCTAGTGGAAAGAAGATAAGGGGACCCTTCCTCTCTAGTGAGAACATTACAATAGACATCCTCTAACTCATTCATTCCAACATATGTGGTATGATGCCCGTGTATTCTATTGGTGGCCATATTTACTACATCACCTTCATTGATGACTTCTCAAGAAAGACGTGGATATATTATTTGAAGGACAAGGATGAAGTCTTCAAAATGTTCAAGGAGTTCAAAGCTTTGGTCGAAAATCAAACAGGGAAGAAAATTAAGATCTTTAGGTCTAACAATGGTGGAGAGTACATTTCGAATGAGGTCATCGATTTTTGGAAGAAGGAATGTATCAAGAAAGAGACGATTGTGCCCTACAATCCCAAAAAAAATGGAGTAACTGAAAGAAAGAAAAGGTCTATTGTAAAAGTTGCTTGTGCCATGCTCCATGATCAAAAGTTGTCAAAGTTCCTTTGGGGAGAAGCAATGAATGTTGTCGTATATGTTCAAAGCAGGGTGCCTCATCAAGCATTGGGCAACGAGACCCACCAGGAAGTTTTCATAGATGTCAAGTCTGATGTTGGCCATCTCGGTATCTTTGGTTACCCCATATATTTCCATGTGTCGAAGGACAAAAGAAACAAGCTAGAAGCCAGGGGAAGAAAAGGTATGTTTGATGGATATTGTGAAAATTCTAAAGCATTTAGAATATATATTCCTAGTCAAAGGAATGTTGAAATTAGCAGGGATGTAACGTTTGATGAAGATGCTACCCTTGGGACAGCAAGGGACCTTCCCCCACCTCCTCCTCTTGAGAAGAAAAATGATGATATGGATATTTTAGATGGCCCTTCCAAAGAAATTGTTGATGATCCCATGGAGCCCATGAACCCCTTAGATATTCCTCCATGTAACACTCCTGCCAAGAAAAGGCCACTTTGTATTTGTGACACATTACAGGATGACAAGAGACAGGTTCTCATTCAAAGATCATTTAGAGAAAGCAAGAAGCCATGCAAGTAGCAGGGTCATGTTGCAGCTATGAGCACAATGATTCAAGCCGAACCTCCCGTCTTTGAAGAAGCCATGAAAGAACAAGTTTGGAAAGATGTTATGGCCAAAGAATATGAATCAATTATGAAGAATGATGTATGGGATATTGTGCCAAAACCGAAGGGGAAATGGTGGTGACTTCAAAATGGCTATTCAAGATCAAACATGGAGTCGATGGAAGCATTGAGAAATATGATGCAAAGTTTGTTGCTCATGGATTCTCCCAGAAAGAGGGAGAAGATAATGATGATATATTTTCACATGTGGCTTGATATACAGCCATTCGTTCGATAGTTTCTCTTGCCGCAATTCAAGGATAGATACTTCATGAGATGGACATGAAGACAACATTCCTCCATGGTATGTTATAGGAAGAAGTGTATGTTGAACAAACACAAGGATTTGAAGTATAGGATCGAGAGACACATGTTTGTAGGTTGAAGAAGGCGTTATATGGTTTGAAGCAAGCCCCTAGAGCATGGTACGCCTACATAGACAGTTATTTGGTGAAGTTGGGATTTACAAGAAGCAATGTCGATCCCAACCTCTACTCCAAGGTAGTCCAAGGTATACCATTGATTTTGGTTTTATATGTTGACGATCTATTCTTGACATGTAGTGAGCCCCTGATGATCGAGTGTAAGTGGGAGTTAGCCTATGAATTCAAGATGAAGGACCTTGGATTCATGCACTACTTTCTAGGCCTTGAGGTGTGACAAAAGCCCGGTGAGATTTCCCTTTCACAAGGAAAATATGTCGTGAAGTTGTTGGAGAGATTTGGAATGACATAATGCAAGTCCTTTCCCACTCTGATGGAAATGAATTTCAAGAAGTTATGTGGAGAAGTTGCAAGACTCGATTTGGCAAATCCATCAGAGTATAGACAGTTGATTAGGCTTTGATGTTCTTAGTGAACACTCGTCCAAACATATGCTATGCAGTGAACACATTGAGTCAATTCATGACTAAGCCTCCCCATACACATTGGATTGTTGTCAAACACATTTTGAGATATTCGCATGCTATGATCACCCTTGGTTTGAGATATTCTACTAGAGATGTTTGACTTCATGGATATACCAATGCTCACTGGGGAGGAAACGTTGTTGACAAGAAGAGTACGTCTAGATGTTGTTTTGGCCTTGGAATTTCCATGATATCTTGGATGAGTAGGAAGCAGAAGTATGTAGCACTGAGTACCACCAAGGTAGAGTACATTGTCACTAGCATGGCTAGCTGTGGAGCAATTTGGTTGAGGAATCTCTTTGGAGAGCTATTTGAGCAGGTCCTAGACACTACAGTGATATATTGCGACAACAAGAGTGGGATTTGTCTGGTCGAGAATCATGTATTTCATGACAATTCCAAGCACATAGAGATATGATATCATTTCATTCAAGACATGGTGCATAGAGGAGCCATTACACTCCATCACATATCAACAGATGAGTAGATTGCAGATATTCTCACTATGGTTTTGCTGAAAGGGAAGTTTTTGGCCTTCAAAGAGAAACTTGAACTGATGGATGTGACCCCTCCCAATAATGGGAATCATTGATCGAGAACATTGAGCTGACTCTTTCCCCCCTGTCTAAGCTCCCAGGGTGAGGAATTGAGATGAAGAGCTCCTGGGGTTGAGCGATCTCTAGACAATAGGGTATCACCCCTATCTATTACCCATAAGTTTGGAGATGTTTCTCCCCTATATTGGTTTATGCAAAGTATACCCCAGTTGGCATCATACCTACAAGTTGGGCTTGTTGGGATTATGACTCCTTGTCTGGCCAACAGGTTGAGAGAGTGCTTGGGAGTGTGTGATCCTTACCTTTCGTAAGTTGGGTATCTCACCCAAGTTGATTATGATGCAGGTGTTCTACCACTTGAATCTTGAGGATCATTGTTGGGAAGATCAACAGATTCTTACCTTTTATATAGCAAGTAGTATCTCGCCCATTGATCACATCATGGGATGGTTGTGATCCTTGCTTGGTAAGTTGTATCTCGCCTATTGCTTGATGAGATGACTTGGGGTGAGAGTGTCCAATAGGACCTCCCTCTTTGTTTGAGAGGGTGGTAGCTTTAGTGCCTTGATGATTATTCTTCTTTAGATTCGAGAATGTTTTAGCAAGATAGAGTTGAGCAGATATGGGACATGATATGACAACAGGATACATATATTACATGATGCAGGTCGAATTTATCCCTAGCTGAGAGGAAGTGTTAATTTGGCAGCTCAGTGACAAATTCCAACCATGGGGCTCGATTCCTCTTTTCGAGAGGACCAATTTTGACTTTTAAAATGCTCAATTTGGACAAGGGAAAGTGTATTTTTGAATCGAAGGTCACAATGTCAGATTTGATCAGGTCAACCCTAACAAGAAATTGGACACCCTTGGAAGCCTATAAATAAAAGTGACCTCAAGCTCATTTGGATATCACCAAGCATCTTCTTCTTGATTGGTTTGCACAGGTCTGAGGCTAGGACAGGGAAATTGGTTCGTACAAGTCTGATATTGCAAGGTTTGAAGCTCACACATGTTTTAGGGTTTTGGTTTCCGATCGCAGGCTTGACACATGCAATTTTCGGCTATAACTAGAGGAAGGTAGGGACATCCATGCCATTGGAATCTCTCAAACACATGCACACCTCTTCCTTGTGTGATTGGGCTCTAGGGTTGTAAATTGACATTTGACTGCACTTGACCACAGTTGACCACGGACATGAAAAGTTGTCTCTAATCTGGATTGATGTTGGTAACATATTTCTGAATGTTATTGGGTTAATTTTGCTGGATGATTTTGTATTGGCTCATTGTACTCTTTGTTGAACATTTTATGACAATCTAATAGAAGAATAATTGCAAAGGGTTTTCCCTGTAGTGGGTTTTTCCCTGGTCATTGACCAGAACTATGGTGTCTCTTGTTGGTGTGTTGATTGTCTCCTTTGTCATTGCATTTACTTTTCTATCTTCAATTATTGTTGATAATTGGAAATATTAATTATTGATGAAAGATTGTTAATTGAAGAATTGAAATGGGCTAAAGTAATTGAAGCAACATAGAGCAATGTGAAATTTCATAGGCCATGTATATTAATATAGCCTTATCACAAAGCTAGTACATTCCACTAACTCTCCAAAACCTTAGTTATGGAAAGGAAAGAAAAGACTAGCTCAACCAATGAGATCCAACAAGCATGAATGGAAAACATGTCCTAAAGCAATATTCTCTTCTTTTCTTCACCAAGTGTAACCATGAGTTTAATCTTAAAATCCTAATCTCAAAATTTCATAACAATCAAACACTCACCATAGAATTTAAGATGCTCCAATAATATAAAGAAACCCTATAAACTCCAAGAGAGAGAGAGAGGACAAATATGTTGTGTGTAAAAACGTTAAGCTGAGGTGAGTAGTGTCATTGTGATCTCAATTAAACAAGCAAAGTGCTTAATTTAATTAATGGAGAAATTAAATTTCAAATCGTAGAATCAATCACACAGTAGTCAAAAATCAAATAGTAGAAGCATAAAATAGGTCCACACATACATAAATTACTCCAAAGATCAATTTTTCATTCCTTTGAAAAACTTATAAGAAAACCTCCACAAACTACCAAAACCAAGCAACTAGACAGTTACAAAATCACCCTAAAATTGATTTGTATAGTGTTTGAGAGGTACATATATTGGAAAAGCAATAAAACAACATAAAACCATTGTGAAACCCTATTCTTTGGACTATATGGTTGTTATACGATCTTTTCTCTATTGATTATGCATGGTTATATGGATTTGTATGGTTTGTTACTATGTATGGGCTATTAAAGTACTATACGAAATCTTGTACTATATAGCCTCTATATTACTACTTCCCTCTCAATTGGCCCTATTATCTCTCTCTCTCTCTTTCTTGGTTGCTCAACCTACTCCACTACTCAATTGTATGTTGAAAAACTCTATCTTGACATGTGTTTATACCTCCATTTTTTAGTGTACTCCTAATTTTAGCCATGCATGCATATGATTTAGTTTTTTACACTTAATAGCTAAATATAATAAACAATTTTTTTCTTTACTAAAGTTATTGCAAAATAGAATTACTTTTTGAAAATATCTCAAACTACTTATTGCACATTCATATCGAACCTCTGTTGAAGTTTCTATCAGAGCTATAATTCTCAACACTCCCTCTTAATGAGGAAACAATTATACATTGATCCAAGTCTCTCCCCAAATGCTTCCAACTTCCCTCTTGCCAAGGGTTTGGTTAGAATATTAGCTACCTACTGATTCATGGGAATATATTGGAGCTTCATTGCTCCCTCTTAAACCTTGTCCCATATGAAGTGATATATGATCTCTATATGTTTGGATCTATCATGAAACACTAAATTCTCAGAGTTTGATACAATTGTAATTATCGCAATAAAAGATTGTAGATTCCAACTCATAATCAAATAATCCTACAGGTAATTTGTGAAGCCAGATGGCCTCACAACTAACATTATTAATTGTCATGCAATCTACCTATGTTGATTTAAGTGCCAAAAATTAATAAATTAACATGTTTATCATTGAAATTCCAAGAGGATTTTTTCTAAAATATATATATCAAAGAAAAAAATGATATGATAAAAATGATGATATTAGATTGAGCCTCATGATGGTCTACGTATAAGCATTGACTAGTCACGAGGTGAAAGAGTATGTGTTCTTTAATGTTTCATTAAATTATTGTTCTTATAACATTGTCACCTTCTTAAGGATGTTTTGTCTTTAAAGCATAGTAAATATGATTCTCTTTAGTTAAGCATGTTTTTGTGGTGGAATGGAACTTATATGTTTTTAGGGGTTTGACTTTATATGTGCTTTAAGTGAGGTTTCTTTGTATTTTGCATCATAGATTGAAGTCTTTTGACCTGATTTTTTAACATAAAGTCTTTATGCTTCCTAGTGATATAGTGATATATTTTCCTTGCTTCCATTTTTGTATGTTTGATTGTGTTTCTTGTCCATTTTTGTTAGTTGTAATTGATTCTTCCTGAGAGTGTAACCTTCAACACCTTATGATGTATAATGTTGACCTTCCAATTAAATTATGTGAATTTTCTTTAAGGTATGTAGTAGAGTCTTGTTTGTAGTTCTTGTTCTTGTATTTGAATTAAAATGTTTACAAAATCTTCCTACTTTGACCTTTTGTCCCATAGCGACTATAATAGTGAGGTCTTTGGTGGGGTACATGTAAAGGTTTGGTTGTTTAGCAAAGTCTATATAATTATGAGTATTTCCAATGTCAATTATTGTTACATTTCTCTTTTATGACTCCTTTAAGCTTTAGGCTCTTAGGTTATCATTTATTTTTCATGATTTCCAATGGACCTATAGGTTTTCTTTTTTCTTTTCTTGGAGACTAGATCTTATACTTTCTTAGATGTGGTATAATATATTTTGCAAGTTTTTGTATTTAACTTCTGGAATAAATGTTGTTTTCTTCATTTCTATTTTCTTCGGCACATGAGGTTGAAGCTAGTGATGCTTTTTGTAGTGTTTCATCATAGTTGGAATTTGATTTGTATGCTACAATTTCATCATCTAGTATATGGACCTCTACTGCTTCCCATCAACTATTCTTAAGTAGCATAAAATGGCATGTCTTTACATCAATGCCCTAGAGTCTAATTTGTTCCACACATGCGAAAATTGTTTTTCTTCTTCTTATATTTGTCTTTCTTTGTTGGTGATTTTTAGTGGCATTGTTGATCTATAAATAGTCGTGTATATTTCATTGGACAATTCGTTACAATAGGTATGATAAATTTATACTAAATATCCAAAATCTATGCTATGAGAGTTACTTTCCTTACACTTCTAAGTTTATGAAGTTATTGTTTTTATATGTGCAATATAGAAAATGTAGAAAATAGAGAATAAACAAAAATACAATCACTCACAACCATAATAACTGAAGATATGACATGGGAAACCCTTACAGGAGAAAACCTAGCTGGAAGGTGGGATTCTATTTTGTCTTTTTTTGAATGGAAACACATGCAAGTACAAAGAAATCTGACTTGTGGCCTATGAGTTGTTGTAATACACAAACCCTCCTTGTTTCCTCTCTCTCTGTATACTCTTAGCTGCTCTACTCATCTATGGAACAAAATACACTCGAATAAAATGGAACCCCTTTTCCTCCCAATTGCCTGGCTATAACACATCCTGATAGCCAACTAGTAGTTAAGTTTGCCTCCAACTCTTCACTAGAGTTACAATATTGACTCTTCTAGATTTTTCTTCATCGTGATTATGTGGCTAGATCCTTTCCCATGAATAATTGGGGTTGGTGTGGCATCCTCTTGAATTATGTTGGCCAAACCAAGAAGTTCAACTTTCAGGTGGCATAAATTTTGCATGTGAACTTTGTTTGAGGTCTTTTTTGCATTATTGGAAAGGTATTTAAGTGTAGAACTACGACATGTAGTGTGGCGCTTACGTAGAAATTTTTTAATCCCAAAAAACATTTTTTAATGCCTCAAACTACTTATGGAATGTTTTAGACCCCAATTTGCCAAACTAGAACTTGTCGATAAAATTGATCCTATGAGTTGATTCCTCGAATTTTTCACTCTAGAAGCATTAATATGGATGACAAATAATATATAATGATCTAATCCATATAATTTGTAATCACTTGTTATCCAAAAGCTACATGATGATGCATATTGAGCTTCCTTTCAATTATCTTGGCCATGTTTCCTACTTCAGCTAAATTCTTAGTTCTTGATAGTCTCAGCTCATTGGGAATAATGGATTTTATTTATAAATTATACAATTTAGTAGTTGATCTCCAATAAGGTCTAAAAAACTAGTAGCTAGGAATTCCCATTCAATCATTAATTGTTCATGTTTGTTGTAAATGAGTGAACCTATTAAAGATGTCATCTTTTTCATCATCATGAAATATATTTAGAAGGTATTTTGTGAACATTTTCCAATTAAAGATAAGCCACTTGTTTTCTTTAACAATCAATTAAAAAAATTATAGGAATCACCCTCTTAGTATAAGGAAGTTATTGATATTTTTCTAGCTCATTGGCAAGTGGGTTCAAAGAAAAAATCCTTTCCATTTTACTAGCCCACATGATAAAATTTTTATCATCTAGTTTTTCATATTTAGGTATGTAAATTTTGATTTTATGTAGACAACCCATGTTATCTTGACATTTCTAGTCATTGGAGTTAAATGAATGTGGACTTGGTGGTGGTCTTTGGTGGGCTAAGGGTAGTGCAAATAACACATCAACCCTTTTAGTTAGTTGTTCAATTCTTTCATTTTGATCATTAAGTATCCTATTTGTTTCATCAATGTCATTATTCCTTCACTGTTAATAGGATTTATCATCATTTGTCATATTTTTCTATTAGCTTGCTAATTTTTTCTTCTTTTTCTATTAATTTATAGATTTTTTGTCTTAAATGTATTTATACTTCTCCTAACTCTTTTTTCCCTCCTAACTCTTTTCACCCCTTCTCAACATTACCAAGACAATGTCATATGCTATTGAATTCATCTCTACATCAGTAACATCAGTGTGTAACTGATTATTGCTAACCATCTTAGGGTTGATATTTTGTTAAAATTGGCAACTAAGGCCAAACTCCATGTGGGTCATCTTATTCATGGCTGATAATATTTTTATTAGATTCCTATCGTCGAGAGGGTAGGATTGATCTAAAGATCATCTGATTCCTATAAGTATTTATGGAGATATGAATTTATTTTGATTATGGAATAATTATCAAGCCGACCAGCAACTCATGTAGGCTCAGAAGCCCAATAGACGCATCTATTCATCATCAACATTTGTATATAAATACAGGAGGACTTTTCCTCATTTGGACACTCACTCTCATCACATCTCTCTCTCTCTCCTACACAGAAAAGAGGCTCTTCTCCTACTATGCAGAAAGGGACTCTTCTCTCACACGTGTGGAAGGAAGGATGCAGAATTTAGGGTTGCAACTGTAGATCAGAAGTTTGACCAGCATTGACCATCTTTCTATCTCTCAGAACTGCGCTGTAGGTGGAAATGACTCTCCTCAAAAGGCCACATTTTTTTGATGAAGGAATCAAGCCGATCCGACAGTCGGTTTGCAAGATATTATCTACCCTAGTTGAGGGCTAATCTAGGGTTTGCTACTGCTGATGTAAATCAGATTTATGTATTGTTTCTCTCTGCTGAATTATTGAAGATAAAGGAAGAATTGATCAAAGGGTTCCCCATATTGGGGTTTGTACCTGGCTAGCTGCCACATCTTGTGTCTCTTGTCTTGGCTTATTTTTCTGTCGATCATTTAATGTTCTAGCTGCACTTTACTTAATGTACATGTGATTGCTAATCTATGGATAGTAATAATAAAAAGAAGTAAACTGCTCTAAGCATAGAACATACCATAATTTAACATGGTATCAAAGCTGAGGTGAAGACAAAGCCTGAGCAAGAGCAAGGGCAATCACTGAAGAGAAGATTGGCAAGGTTATCCTAAAAGAACTATGGGGTCCTCGACACTCTTCCCTGCCGAAGATAAGCTCCATGAGGAGTCTGACTATCATGGAGGAAGATGTCTTTCGATCTAACCTTAGAAGATCAAGGAGTGTTGGACCATGTGAGAGGCAATATTGTTGAGTCTCCATCAAATGCACCCGCTACTGCCAAGAACAAATGGAAAACTGGTGAAGTCAAAACAAAGAAGATCATTCAGGACTCTATCGACAAGCACTTGGTGGCCTACATCTCTGACCTAAACACTTCCGAGGAAATCTATGATAGACTAGTGAGTTTATTTAAAGTTAATGATGCAAATCAAGTTTTGTTTCTTAGAAATAAGCTGAAGGAAATTAAGAAGGGAAAAGATGAGAGCATGCAAGCATATTTCTTAAGAATCACTGAGATCAAGAACGATCTCCTATCTATTGGAGAAATTATCATTGATAGGGAAATGGCACTCTCAACCCTTAGAGGATTACCATTCGAATGGTACATGTTCAGGACTACTCTTCTCAACAATAACGTAATTCTTGGTTTCGAGGAAATAATGGCAAGATGCATTCAATAAGAAACAAGGATAGAAGAGCAAGAAATGCCCATGCCTAAAGGTCCTCCTGCTGCCTTTTCTTCTCATGCTAAGAAAAGAAATAATTATGGGACTAAATCTAAAAGAAAGGCTAGACCTAAGGGTGGAAGAAAAGGATGATGTTACATTTGCGATACAGCAGGTCACTATGCAATGGAATGCCCTAATAGAAGGAACTCTCACCAGGACAATGATCAAAATCCCTCTCATGGCAATCAAAGGAATGGCAAATCTAATAGCAGAGGTAAAAGGAGTGCTAGAAATCAATGAAGAGGACAACCATTCAAGAAGGCTAGAAATTCCAAGTATGAATCTAACACTGTTGACAATAAACAGGATGAATATTATCTACCAGCTGCTCTATCTACCTCTGCTCCTCCAGACTCGCTGGGAAATTGGCTTATTGATAGTGGTGCCTCAAGGCACTTCATTGGTTACAAAGAAGTTCTCCATAATTTGATAGAAAAAGAAACTAACCTGGAAATTGTCCTTGGAGATAATATGAAATATCCCGTGAAAGGTGTAGGCAATGTCTCTCTTAAATTAAATCAAGGTAATACAATCCATTTACAGGATGTATTATATATACCTGACCTCAAAGGGAACCTGGTTTCCATTTCGGCAATGGAAGACAAAGGCTACAAGGTGGCCCTCGGCGATGGCAAGGTACATGCATGGAAAAACAATATTAAAGATGCCTTCACTCTTGGGTTTCGAGTTGATTCATTATATCAGGTCGGTGGAAGTCCACTAGGTGTCAAGTCTTATGTCACATCTCTTCAGTCCGAACTTTGGCATCGGAGGTTTTCCCACCTTCATTATAAATCTCTACCCGATGTAAGACAAATGGTGACAGGGATGCCCAAATTCCGAGTAGAGAAAGAAGGTGTATGTCCAGGATGTGCTGAAGGAAAGCTCAAAAGGGAACCATTCCCCTCAAGCCAAAGAAATACCTCTGATATATTACAGTTGGTTCACTCAAACATATCTAGTAGGATGCCTGTGAACTCCTTGGGAGGATATTCATATTATCTTACTTTTACAGATGACTATTCTCGAAAGACTTGGATATACTTCTTGAAAAAGAAGGATGAAGTGTTCTCTTGGTTTCGACACTTCAAAGCCTTGATCGAGAATCAAACCGAAAAGAAGATCAAGATCTTAAGGACTAATAATGGGACTGAAGATGAATCTAACAAGTTTCATGAATTTTGTGAAGAAGCTGGCATTAAGAGGAAGACTACACCATATACTCTTGAACAGAATGGTGTGGCGGAAAGGAAGAATCGTACAATTGTGGAAGTTGTCCATGCCATGCTCCATGATCAAAGACTTCCGAAGTTTCCATGGGCCGAAGCTACAAACATCGCTATATATGTACAAAACCAATGCCCTTATCAAGCATTGGGTTCCAAGACTCTTGAAGAAATGTTCACCAATAAGAAACCTGGCATATCTCATTTTAGAATTTTTGGAAGCCCTGTATATTTTCATGTGCCGAAAGAGAAAAGGAATAAATTGGGTGCATCTAGAAAGAAAGGAATCTTTGTGGGTTATGGTGAAAATGCTAAGGGCTATAGAATCTATGTAGCCAGTCAAAGGGAAGTCATGATTAGTCATGATGTCACCTTTGACGAAGATATGGCTCATAGCAAGGTGGAAAATCTTCCTACTTTAAAGAGCTCTCAAGAAGCTGACACCAGGGAACCAAAAGAAAAATATGATGTAACAATGCTTGATTTGAATGAACCCATGGATCCTACTGATCCACCTGAGCCTTCCTCTTCTAGGAAGAGGCCCTCTTGGCTTAGGCGGCTACTCGATGATGTTGAAGGACACACTGCACCCCGAGGAACCTTCCGTGAAAGTAAGAAACCTAACAGGTACCAGGGATACCTAACCATCATGAGCACGATCATACAAAATGAGCCTTCATCATTCTCAGATGCCGTCAAGCATCAAGTATGGAAGGATGCTATGACCAAAGAATATGATTCTATTATGAAGAATGATGTCTGGGAAGTAGTTCCCAAACCCTAGGACAAGACAGTTGTCACTTCTAAATGGCTTTACAAGATAAAGCATGCAGCAGATGGAAGTACGGAAAAGTATAAGGCTCATTTTGTCTTCATGGCTTCTCCCAGAAGGAAGGTATAGACTATGAAGAGATATTTGCACCTGTTTCCAGATATACCACCATCCGCTCGATCATAGCCCTTGCGGCTTCACAAGGATGGAATCTACATCATATGGATGTCAAGATGGCATCCTTGCATGGTTTGATCAAAGAAGAGGTCTATGTGGAGCAACCCGAAGGATTTGAGATGTATGATCGAAAATCTCATGTATGCAGGTTGAAGAAGGCTCTCTATGGGCTGAAGCAAGCACCCTGAGCATGGTATGAGAGGATCGACAACTACTTGATGAAGCTAGGATTCACTAGGAGTGAAGCCAATCCTAACCTTTACTTTAAGGTTGAAGATGGCAAACCTCTCATACTGGTGTTGTATGTGGATGACCTCTTTCTAACAGGTGCAGACCCTCTCATTCACAAATGTAAGAGGGAGTTGGCTTCTGAATTTGAAATGAAGGACCTAGGACTGATGCACTATTTCCTAGGACTTGAAGTCTGGTAGAAGCCAAGAGAAATTTTCCTATCTCAAGGAAAATATGTGGTGAAGATATTGGAAAGATTCAGTATGGTGGACTGCAAGACTGTAACTACCCTGATGGAGCTTGACTTTAAGAAGTTAAGCGGTAGCACGGCTGGACCTGTTTTACGAAATGCCACCAAGTATCGTCAACTCGTCGGAGCATTAATGTTCTTAGTGAACTCCCGTCCAGATATATGCTTCACAGTCAACACGTTGAGTCAACATATGGTTGAACCTCACCACATACATTGGATTGGTGCCAAGAATCTGTTGAGATATCTTCGTGGCACAATTGCTTATGGGTTAAGATACATTGCCGAAGATGTGAGACTACTTGGATACACTAATGTTGATTGGGCAGGCAGTGTGGTGGATCGTAAGAGCACTTCTGGGTGCTGTTTCTCCTTGGGATCTGCTTCGATATCTTGGATGAGAAGGAAGCAAAAGTCGATGGCTTTGAGCATCGCCGAGGTAGAGTATATTGTTGCTAGCATGGCCACCTATGAGGCAGTCTGGTTATGAAAGCTCTTCAGTAAGCTGTTTGGATTTACAATGGATACTGTTGAGCCTTGAAACTACATATCTCCTACACACTTTCCTAGACTTTTTCCCCTCACCTGGACCTCATAAGCTATCAAAAATCATTGCATATTGATTCTGAAAGAGCATTGAAATGGTTTTCTAACTATGTTTTTGTGTTTGCTGTTTGAATTAGATTTTGCTCATGAGTTGCGGAATGCAGCCACTTTCCGCAGTTGGTTCAACTTTCCGCAGTTGTTTTTGTTAAACTCTAGGTTGCAGGTGTCATCAGGAAAAACAAGGCACGTGGGCAAGTTAGAAATGACTTGGACATGGATCAGGTCCTATTGGTTCAGCCAGATTCATTAAGGAAAGTCGTGGTCAACGGTGGTCAAATGGTGGTCCAACAAAGGAGTCCTATGACAACCGGACTTTGTTTTCAAACACGTGAAGGATTCGTGGCTGTTTCTAGATCCCTGGAGTCATGTTGACACCTGTAGGCTGCCCCACGATGTGAATCCAATAGCCACTCTAGATAGATTGAATAATCTCGACAACCAGTATGCTAAGCTTACAGACGCTGTCCTTTTACGTGTCTTCAGTTAAAGATCTTTCATAGGAAAACAGTTATGATTTTTTGTTATAAATAATGTGTTTCCGAACACATGGAGTTAGTCTTTGTCAATGTAATTTTGTTGTTAAAGTTCACTATGTTGTGACACTAATCCCATTGTGGTAACGAGAGGATTATTCCTCTATTTTGAAATATAAAGAAGACTATGTTTCTATATGACTGCATGACCACAATTTTAGACTGATAGCCTGTTGACCGAGGCTGTGCAGAGGGCCCCTACGCGCTGAGGTTTCGTTTTCCTTATTACGGTAAAGTTTTATGCATTGTTTCCTTATTTCCATTGCACATATTTCATAGTTATCCACCTGTGTATATTTCATTTGCTATGGTATTAACATTTCATTTCTATACATGATTTTTTAGCTCTATATATTGTTGATAACACTGATCAGTGTGTGTATGTTTCAGGATAGAGTAGGCTCGGGCATTTTCATACAATTTTTTGCAATAACTAGTGACATGGGATTAGCCTCTCTGCTGACTTCGCTTTTCTTATTTTCTTAAATTCCAGTTATGCTTTGATTTCAGTTTTATTTACTTGCTTTGTTAGTTAGTTTAAATATCAGGTTGCTCATATCATTGACGTTATCTCCTAAAGCCATAGCTTAGACTACCTGGCGAGCTCTCGGACTATGAATGATGTGATTTGATTTTAGTTTTACTTTTCTGCAATTAGATATCAACTTGCTCATATCATTGACGTTATCTCCTAAAGCCATAGCTTAGACTACTTAACGAGCTCTCGGACTATGAATTATGTGATTTGATTTTAGTTTTACTTTTCTGTAATTAGATATCAACTTGCTCATATCATTGATGTTATCTCCTAAAGCCATAGCTTAGACTACCTGGCGAGCTCTCGGACTATGAATGATGTGATTTGATCTTAGTTTTACTTTTCCGCAATTACATACCAATTTGCTCATATCATTGACGTTATCTCCTAAAGCCATAGCTTAGACTACCTGGCGAGCTATCGGACTATGCATGAAGTGAATTGATTTTACTTTTATTAGTTTGATTTATTGAGTGCAGTAGTTTAACTCATTTTTCTTTTTGTATTTAGATAAGTAACAGAGATAATGGTTTCATGATTAGTGGTTCATTATTTGTTTGATTTGAATAGTAGCACATTTTCATTCTTGTTCAAGTATTAATTTCATCATTAGTATGTTCTAAGACCCTCTGAAGTGTTAAGTTTTGGAAATCATTATAGAGGACACAATTGCCTTAAAATCTATATCCATACTTGCCTCTAGAGTATTCTTAAAACTCAGGGATAGGTTCCATTCACATTAGGAGATAAACAAAGATAAAAACCCCCAAAACAAAATAAAAATAAAAAACGACAAAAAGTAAGAAAGAGGTTGTCTTGCACATATAGTGCGCCACACTTCATCAGTTTATGACTCCCGGATTGATAATTAATGTAGCAATTTAGGACACACTAAAGTGACTAAACAGGAACCATTGTGATCCTGTGTGATAACCAGAGTGGGATTCATTTATCAGAGAATCGAGTATTTCATGATCGCTCCAAGCATATTGATATCAGGTACCACTATATTCGAGATATGGTGCAGTGGGGAGCTATAAGGCTCCAACATATTGGTACAGATGAATAGGTCATCGACATTCTGACAAAGGCCCTAGGAAAGGTCAAATTTTGTACTTTCCAAGAACGACTTGGTGTCATTCATAAACACTCTGATGAGGATCGTGTATGATGTATGGAGCTCTTGGAGCTCTAGGAGGGCACAAGGTACTTCTTGGAGAGACATATGACCACAGGGTGACTCACCATCCCCTGGTGGGCTATGTTTACAGGGTAAAAGAATCAAAACTTTCCCTATGACACCCCGTGGTGACTATGTAGCAAGATGATTAGTTCTCCTGTGAGGTCTGGATGATGTGTTCTCCATGACGACTATGTAGCAAAATGATTAGTTCTCCTGTGAGGTCTGGATAATGTGTTCTCCATGACGATTGTGTAGTAGGATGATTAGTTCTCCTGTGAGGCCTGGATGATGTGTTCTCCATGGTGATTATGGAACAGGATGATTCGCTCTCCTATGGGCCAGGATGATTAGTTCTTCGTGGCATCCACTGGACAAGATGATTCACTCTCTTGTGGACAGGATGATTAGTTCTCCTATCGAGGCATCCTACCTACGCAATCTGGGACTCATGGGAAGTACCTCTCATCTGATCAATGAGCAGGGAAATGAGGATAGGGACCATAGTAGTACCGATGGACACATCGCTGTATCTACCATACTCCCTATGCTAGGATGACCTTCATTGATTTGGGATCAATGATACTAGTTTGGGACCAGTGGTAGGAGTTGTATCCACTATGACACTAACTTCGGGTCGGTTAAGGACTGGTCTAGGACCAATGGTACACACTCTGAGACTAGCAATGAGTCAATGGAGGATGGTATGATACATCCTCGATCATTTCTTCTTCTTCATAATTCAGACAAAGCAGAAAAGAGAAAAACAGAGCAGATCAGAACAGGGTAGAACAAAATAGAGCAGAGCAGAGCAGGGGTCAAGTTGTACAGGGCAGTGCATTTGATGGATGAATAGTAGCGACCAACAGACGAATTGCAGATGGAGTTCTCCCTAGTTGAGAGGGAGTGTTAAAATTGGAAACTAGGGCCAAACTCCATGTCGTTCATCTTATTCATGGCTGATAATATTTTTATTAGATTCCTCTTGTCGAGAGGTGTAGGATTGATCTAAAGATCATCCGATTCCGATAAGTATTTATGGAGATATGAATTTATTTTGATTATGGAATAATTATCAAGCCGACCAGCAACTCATGTAGGCTCAAAAGCCCAACAGATGCATCTACTCATCATCAACATTTGTATATAAATACAGGAGGTCTTTTCCTCATTTGGACACTCATTCTCATCACATCTCCCTCTCTCTTCTGCGTAGAAAAGAGGCTCTTCTCGTACTACGCAGAAAGGGACTCTTCTCTCACACGTGTGGAAGGAAGAAAGCAGAATTTAGGGCTACAACTACAGATCAGAAGTTTGACCAGCGTTGACCATCTTTCTCTCTCTCAAAACTGTGTTGTAGGTGGAACTGAATCTCCTCAGGAGGCCGCATTTTTTGGTGAAGGAATCAAGCCGATACAACAGTCGGTTTGCAAGATATTGTCTGCTGCCCGAGTTGAGGGCTGATCTGGGGTTTGTTGCTGCTGATGTAAATCAGATTTATGTATTGTTTCTCTCTGTTGAATTACTGAAGATAAAGGAAGATTTGATCAAAGGGTTTCCCCATATTGGGGTTTGTCCCTGGCTAGCCGCCACATCTTGTGTCTCTGTCTTGGCTTGTTTTTCTATCGATCGTTTAATGTTCTATCTGCACTTTACTTAATGTACATGTGATTGCTAATCTGTGGATAATAATAAGAAAAAGAAGTAAACTGCTCTAAGCATAGAACATACCATAATTTAACATATTTTCTTTGTGAGCTTCACTTTTTCTAAATTTTTATATCTTATATATAAAGTTATGAAATTAATTTCTAGAAAGTAATTTTTGTTAATATCCTAAAAGGTCTTTGTTATATCTCTCGATTTCCAAAGTAAAAAATAAAAATAAAAGAGGCACTATTTTTTTAATGTATGCATTATTACACCTCATTTCAACAAGGGTACATATATGCACATTTCCTTTTTGGAAGAACCATTATAAGACTTGAGAATGCAAGTTAAATCCTTGTAGGCCATGTCGTGTTATGTATTATGTTGCCCTAGGCCTGTTGTGGTTGGCCATGCTTGGTCTGCTTAAATTTGACTCTTAGGTCATTTTGTCCTGTATAGGATTTGAGGTCTTAGGTATTGAAGTTTGTAGCTATGGTCGGTCTTCATAAATTATACTTTTATCATTGATGTACTTAATTATTAATTATCTATCATGTTCATCATGCTCATGTATTTTTCAAATCTAAAAGGCACGATTCTTCATGACCTTGTGAAAAGAAAAATAAAAATTATTGTGAAATATTTATGGCTCCAACAAAGTGTCCAAGTCAGCACTCATATGATCATGTTGTTCTACCCAAGGAGACATCCATTCAGTCCCTAAGAAGTCTATATATTAGAGCAACTCATCCTCCCTCAAGGCACTTTGGATTACAAGACATCACAAGCATATCTCTACAAAAAAACAAAGGAAGACACAAAAGTAAGGAAGTTGAGAATAAGAAGATCAAGCTCTCTTTCTGCCTACGCTCAAGTAATTTTAGGAGATCATGATCAATCTAAATTTATGTGATATTTGTGTGAAGTGGATCTAATTTCTTTGTGGCATTCTTCTCTATGTATAGGGCCAAGTTCCCTGAGATTCTTCTCTGTGTATAGGGCCAAGTTCTCTAAGGTTTCTCTCTATGTATAGGTTCTAGTTCCTAGATATTCCTCTCTGTGTATAGGGTCGAGTTCCCTCAAGTTCTTTTCTGTGTATGTATCCAAGTTCCCTGAAGTTCTTCTTTGTGTATAGGGTCGAGTTCCCTGAGGTTCTTCTCTGTGTAGGGGGTTGAGTTTCCTGAGGTTTATCTTTGTGTACAGGGTTGAGATTCCAATGATACTTCTCTGCAGAGAAGGGAGCCTAAATTCTCTATGCTATCTTTGTATTCTTGTGATTGTAATAAGATTGAGAGAGGGTGGACTTAGAAACTTGGTGGATGCTCTTACTGGTTAGTTTGTCCATAGCTCTGACTATGTTATCTTTTGTTGAATTAATTCTCTAGGGAAAGAATTGTTGGGTTCTTAGCCCACATGGGTTTTCACAAGGTAAACTTTGTCTTGTTCTTGTTCATTGTGATCTATGTTTTTCTTCTATTGTTAATGGTTGAATTTATGACATATAATTGCTTGATGAAGAATTTGTAAATTCCAAAAGAAGACGTATAATCATTAGAAGTAATTATCAGTGTTAAGAAATAAGTACTAGTCTACATTGTACTTGGAAAATCAACATGATATCATAGATTTGTTGAAGAAAGAAAATTGAAGATCAAACCTTGTTTAATCTCTCTCTCCCTCAAGGAAGAAGTCTCTTATATCTATGTCCAAGATTTATGAACAAATGGATCCCACTTGCAAGGAAGGAAACAAACTTGAAGGATCTTCTATGTTCAAAGCACGGAATAAGAGGATTGATCTTGTCCTAGAAGCACATAAAGTTATGCAATATGTCATGTTGCCACACAATTTGGTAGGGGTCCTAGGAGGGGTACCTAAGGGACAACTACTAAACCAAATGACAACAATGGGACAAATACCCACTCACACCTCAGTCAATGTCCCCTGCTCTTTACAGACTTTCATCGATGGGAGGAGTATTGGTATGAAGGAAATCACCTGAAATGGTAGGATCAATGACAAGGCGTAAAGTGATTTCCAAGGCCCATTCATGAAGAGGCTCAATTAGGGCTCAATGCTTCAAGAGAAGCTAAGGGCTCTCCATGAAAAACCTATGAGGAAGACCTAGACCTAGGTCTTAGAAATGTTCAATAGTGATGAGTACCTAAAGTCAAGACTCCAAATATGATTAGGACCACTCTAGAAGCTTTATATGATTCTCATACATCTTTAGATAATCTATAACTATCCTTGAGAATCCTAAAGTGGGACCACATGAGACCTAGGGTTTATGATGAATCATGGGATGAGACCCTCCAAAGAGCACACTAGGTCAAGGTAGTGAAGAGGAAGGCCAAGAGAGATGAACTTATTTGAGTTTCGATGGAAAAATGACTTCCAAATACCACTAACTAAAGATGTTCAAGATCAACTCCAAAGTTTGAGCTAGGGTTTGAGTTTTCTCTTAAACTAGTTGTGGAAATTGCCTCAACATTTGAGGGTCACTAGAGAGGAAAAAATTGCAGTAGTCTATCCAATTCAATTTTCAACATCACCTCTCTAATATCCTTTGCACAAGGCCCTAACTAGCCATCTAGGGTTAAGGCAGAGATTTATAAGGAGGATAAAAAGAGAAGGGTAAAGAGGGTGATCATCGATTTCGCTTGTATTAGTGCCTTACTCTTGGGTTATGGAGTCTATATGCTTTGATATTCAACTGAAATTTGTCTTCAATGAGGCTAAATTGTGATGACCTAGCTATCACTCTTTAGCATTTACCCACCCAGGATCAATGTACTTTCATGGAAGAAAAACAAGTTCTACTCCACTAGGAGCATTCATCTACTTGCCATTCAATGAGTAACATGCACAAATTTGCAATCTAATAATCTTTTCAATAATTAGGGCATAAAAGGAACTAGCTAGTTGTAAGATTTCCACACATTACACATTATTACATGAAAAATTGTCAACAAAGAAGCACTTAGAAAATAGCAAGAGATATATCCAATCCAATATCAATATAGTGGCTCCAAGAGAGAACAAAATTTAGCTCCCAAAAATATTGAAATGCATCAAAGAGCTTCAATAGACATCCAAGAACAAATGTAAAATTCTCAAGAAGAGATCTCCAAGTGTGAGGATGATTTTTGATATAAATGAGGTCTCACTTTATTGATATGAGCCTCCAAGAGTTCGAATTAGTCTAATATTCCCTAATAATATTTTAATGTAAAAAATAACCTATCTTTGGTGACAAGCCCACCAAATAGCTCAAAAGTGTAAGATAAACCATCCAAAATGAAGTGGAAATGATGTAGCAATGGTGTAGGAGGTTCATTGGAAGGCTTAATCAAGTCCTTAAGTGCAATGATGAAGAAGAGGACTCCATGAATGATGGTCAAGGGGTTGGCCCCTTGATCTCCAATTAAAACATCATGTGGTGCTTCAAAGTGGCTCTGGCGCACAAGTAGTGGTATCATGGGTCTCCTGGTGTAAGATAAGCTTGTAGACTGCTTCAAATGAGGGAATGGAAGATGGTGCTTTCCCTCCCATGTCTCAAGGATGAGACAATCCTCCTTTGGGCCTCAAATCAGCTTCCCAACCTTGTATACAATGTTAAGCCAACTAGGGAAACTATTTGTCCAAGTTCATCATCTCTCATATAATGTAATATCCCAAAGACATTTTTTCGCTGATTATTGCTTCAAAATTTTTGTTGTTAATTCAATAAATAAATTTTCACAAACTAAACCATAAAATTAATCATTAAACTAGAAAATAAAACTTCCACTGAAATTTGACAAGATGCACATGCAGTGGAACTCAACCTTATTTTATTAATATATCATATGTTGATACAAGAAACTGGAAATGATTGAGGTGATGGCCTCAAGAGATCTACAATAATGTCGTGACTAGCCTCCAAAATACTAGATTGGTGAATACAACCTATGAATTTTGAATGAATTAACCAAGGGGAGAGATGGGTACTCACCCACTCCCATTGAATCATCTGAGGGTTTCTGTCCTGGGGCTATTGATGAAGTTGGGAACTCCTGGTTCTCCAAACCTCTCCACAAGAGAAAATACTCAACTCAAAGATATCCCAAATGATCTCCTCCTCATCCTTTTAAAGATCTAATAGATCGATGTGCAATCTTCTAGAGGTGTCTTATCTTATTATTTTATTACTATTTTAGAAGATCCCTCTTGAATCCATCTAAGTGACTTTTTAATTTTAATTTACTTGAGTCACTTTTAGTTTTTTCCACTAATTAGTCATTTTTCCCTTTTTATTTTTAATTAATTAAGTGACTAATTAAAGTCACTTTTAATTCAAAAAAATGGTAAATCACCCACCATACTCTCTCTAGCCATTGGAAGTGACTCCTCAACATCACATCCTGTAGATCTTCTTGTTCCAGATCCAACGAGCTATTACACCAAGTTGTTCCATCACATATTCCTTCTAGAATGCCACCTTAAGCGTAATTAATTAATTTATGCTCGATAACAATAGGAATCACCATAATGCAATGGAACCTAAAAAAATGTATTGAACTACTCCTAATGGAAGAAAATTCCAAGAGAACACCGTCGGACCCCATATAACTCCTCAAAAATCCCCTAAGACTCCTAATGACATACCCCTGCTCCCTTGTCTTGGCCATACCGTCCCCTAGAAATCCACCCTGGTTGTACTATAGAGGAACATAAAAATAGGTACATTACAAATCTTCTCGCCCCAGGATTGCTTTCACTGAAGCAATCCATATTTTTCCACCACAGAGGCATCGAAAAACTAAGACTAGGATCCCATATAAACCATTGTGCTAGGTGATGTTTCCACCCTAACCAAACATGAATGGATCCCTCAATACCTGGATCTCAAACCCATCTCCAACTCAACCTGCCATCAATGAATCCACCTAGATCCCAAAGCCACCATGGAAAATCATCATCACCCATACCCCATGGCTCTAGTTGTGCTCTGTCTCTGGCTGTAGATGTTGCTTCACCAATATAATACCAACACATCACCTCTCTCCAATCCAACCCCTGGCATAAGCTAGGGTCAATCCCACTATGTTGTTATTGAGCTAGAATGCTAATGAATGGTCGATCTACATCCTGCGGCTAATTGGAGCATGTGGTATCCCTTACATCTAAGGGCCCATGTTGTACTATGCACTTGACTATGAATATCACACCATCAACAAGATACCAAGTCATGATCTCTTGCCAATCCATCCTGTGGGAAGGATCGAATGCATGGGCACCTGTATTTGGAACAAGTTCACCATGCAACTTCGCCTGGTCAATCAATATGATCCACCTATATAACCCTGCCTCTCTCACTATAATGGACACAAGTGGGAAAGTTGTGTTGCAAGCCCTAACCATGAACTCCTAGAGAGGGTTGTTTCCTAATAGTATTACAGCTCTGCCAACCGCTTGTGGATTTGCCTAGTCCTCATCAATGGTTCGCCCGAAAGATGGCCGCTCATCCTCCTCCATCAAAGTCTCAACATGAGTCTCCAACTAGCTCTCTAAAAATGCAATATTGTGCATATCATCCTCCTCCACCATGGGCTCAACATGAGCCTCCAAATGGTTATGCAAAAATGGCACATTGTGGATATCATCCTCCTCAACTGACTAACGCTCCTCTATGCACTCTCCATGTTGAATCATCAATCACTCACTTGAGTCACAAGTATGCTCCCTAGACAATCTGTTGCTCATCATACTCTTCCATCTCACATGGATGCATAACTGGGTTGCTACCAACATTTCCACATGACCTTTCATGCTCCTCGTAAAAACCCATGAACTCAACTATAGGAGAAGAATCCTCATGATGAAAGTCAAAACAAACCTCCTCCTGGTCTACCTCTGCCACCTCCTCCGTGTCACTCATGCATGAGTGGTCAGGTCCCCAAGGTTCCTTGTAGATGAAGCAAAGACCCTTTCTCCTTAGCTCATTCTTGATGCATGGTCCACCAAACCTAAGCAGCCTCTCCCTGGTCAGCTGTTTTTTAAACAACCCAATGTTTTACTCAACCAACCTTTCCACTAGTTCATAAGCAGTAGGTGAGACCAATTGTTCCCTCCTCCAAATGGCCAACAATCTATACTGAAACTCCCCACAAATGGCATCACGACCTCCCATAACTAAAGACAAAATGGAAAACATGTTTGTTCTAACTGTGTCAGGGTGATGTTCCTTAATGTGGAAGAAGCATTGGAACATTTGGAGAATCAGGTCATCACACTCTGGATCACACATGACATCATATTGTCTAAGCATTTCCATGTCTTCTAAAATCTCGAGCTTTTTTCCCAAAGATAGGACCCACGGTCTTATCCAAGTCTTGAAAGGTCTCTACTATTAGTCTAAAAACTCCCCTCATAATAGCATCATTTTAAGAGATATAGGTGTAGTCAACCTCATGATGCCACTGAGACAGGATGTTACTTGAATTTTGACCCCTTCATGAGGGTACTTCAAGAACTTGTGTTGTATAAGGGCAAGCATGCTGGGTTTTAGAGCCCATCCAAGCTCCTTCCCCTTTGACTAGTCCAACATGGAAAGGAGCGAGTCTAGCTCTTCCAGTTTCAGAAGGTATTTCACTGTAACCCTCATGTGTTTCAAATATGTCCCAAGTGCAAAGATTTTGTGTCATGTTTCTGGATCCTTCTGCAAATCCTTTGGTTGCTCTCGTTGAAGAATAGCATGGACCCCTCTTGAGATAGGTCTAGTATTTTGTTTGGTTTTCTAGTGTGTATCATTCATTTAGGTGTTGTTGTGTTGGCTTATGAGATGTTTCAAATAATCCATTTTTCAGCAATATAGATATAATGCTTCTAATAGTGCATGGCAATGACATCAAACAACTCTCAACCTATAAATATATTCAAGTTCTGACTAGAGACATCATCGTTAATACAAGCAGTGTTAGAATCAGACCTTACTTTTAACAACAATGTTGCTATGACAATACGCTGCTACAGCAAAATACTCATAACCTCACGCTCTTCCTTAATGACACATCAATCCTTGACAGTGGTTGTACCAACATATAGTTCTCACAGGACTTTATGATAACATCAGTACAAAGCAACATACAGTGAATCATCATATTCATAACTTGTGGTAGCTATTCTAATCTCAAAATCCCTGGAAGCGATTTTATTAATAACACCCAACAAGACTCAGCTCATGACAGTACAAGCCTCTTGGGCAAATCATGCTCTAGCATACATACAACAAATTTCTGTGCTTATTGCAGACCCTCACTAACAACACTTTCTATAAAAAAAAGTTGATGTTTTGATTACTACAAAGCTCAACATCAATAAACTAATGCTATTGAGATAATTATTTTATTCTGCATACATGGTGGGGGTGTGAGTGAATTTTTTGGCCTCACAAATTGTAGCACTTTAATTGTAAAGGCAGAGAGCAAATAACAAGGATTTAAACGTGCCTGGAATAAATTCTGATGTGATCGGGTGCCAGAATTGAAGTTTTTGCTGGTATCTGAAGGGTTTCTCAAGTGACACACCCAACTGAGTGTACCCAACAGGAAATTTTGAACTCGTGACCTGATTTGTTGATTTTTCTTGCTGGCTATTACAACCTCAAATGATGGCACACAGTGTAATTCCTGAATATCTGATCTGACAACCGCATTCTTCCACACCTAATGCTCTTCAATCCGCACCAGGTCCTCCATTAGCATAAATAGAAATACAACCTCATCAATTTGCATGCAGAGTTGGCCCTTTCTACAACAATACGGCCTGCTTTAGCCAATTTCAACCTCTAGAACTGGAACCAAAGTTCCCTAATGCAAATCGACTCCAAAAGGGAAATCAACCTTCTGAAAATTAGTCTCGGCCTGCATAAAAAAGTGATGATGGTTCTTGACCTCTGGAACTCAATGATCTCATCCATCCATAGATACAGCCTTTAGGAATTCTTCAGATTAATGGATCGAAGATTATCTCAGGAAACTTGCTCCTTTGTTTCAGATTGATGATACTACCAATTTTATGAACTACACCAACATGATTCAATCCCCATAATGACTAACTGAACCTCTGCGTGCAATAGGAGTATGTTGATTACGCACAACTTCCAATTCGATCCATACTCTGCCTTCAGCTTGGTGGATGCACAATTGCATTACATCACACTATGCTTATTAGTAAACAACCCATTACTCGTAACTGCTATAGTGCACACAGGTAGACCGCTATCACACCAATAGTGTTGCACAACATTTCACTCACATAGACAGCCACCCACAACACTACAGGAAATTATATGCGTGTTTTCTTTCTTCAGAAAAATATAGGAGTGCATACAATCTCATCACTCATCCAATCTTTTTTGAAGCGCATTCTTCTACAGGTAAATGCCCTCAGTGTTCTCTGACTGTGACAAAGATCAGTAGTTCAGTCCTTCCAATTTCTAAGTAATAGATTGTCCTCCAGCTGGATAATTTCGGCTTTAGTGCCTCGCTTCCAAATGAAGATCACAACCTATGGATCCGACCTTAGCAAGCTAAATCAATCCATGGAGGATTTGTAACTAAAAATTCATCCTAATGGCTTGGGCATGAATCAGAGTGCCTACACTTCCTGCGGCCGGCTCACAATTGGGATTCGCTGCATTCATTATCGTTTCTTGCATTTTGTCCAAAAGGAAACACTCTGTCAGCACACTCGGCCACAAATCACACCCCAATGGAACTCAGTTCTCAGTCCAGATGGTACCATCCTCGACCCCGACGTGGTGATAAGAGCTCGACAATAAGAACTCGACTCTGGCCTTGGCAGTGCAGAGCTCCGCCTGATTCAACATTAAGAGACTCATCCTATTAGAAGTATTCGGATTTTGTTTCGGATTTTGTTTTCAGCAGTTTGATTCGGCCAACACTGATAATTTTTGCCTCTTTTTTAAAATAATACGCCATGGCCTTCACAAAACAAAATAATGTGCCACTACGATTTTTAATAATTTTGACTTCAATAAAATTTACCCTCACATTTGTTGATTGTTTATTATGGACGCTACAAATTTGCAAACAAGATTAGCTTGATGGTCATGGAACTTGGGTCATAACCGTTGCCTAAAGGTTTCTTCAGCATATTTCATATCTTCGGTAGGAACTTGCTCTCTGGTTTCTTTGTCTAAGTATAATTTCTGCAATAAAATGATCACTGGCAAATAGAATCTGACACTTTCAAAATAAAACCCCCGAAATCAGTACTTTGAAATCACAACTCTCCAAGCTACTAGCCAAGCTAGTAAGCTAGTAGGAAAAACCAGCTCTAATACCACTATAATATCCCAAATACAATTTTATTTTTTTTGGCAGATTATTGCTTCAGAAATTTAATAAACGAAATTTCAAAAATTGAACCATAATATTTATTGGAAAACTAGAAAATAAAACTACAACTTAAATTTGACAAGATGCACATGCACTAGAACTCAGCTTTATTTTATTAATATATCATATGTTGATATGAGAAACTAGAATGGCTAAGGTAATGGCTTCAAGAGATCTACAATAATGTGTGACAAAGCTCCAAAATATTGAACTATTGAATAGAAGGTGTGAATTTTGAATGAATTTACCAAACGGAGAGATGGGTACTTTCCCACTCTCACTGAATCACATGAGGGTTTTCGTCCCAAGGCTGCTACTAAAGTTGGGAACTCTTGGTTCTCCAAACTTCTCCACAAGAGAAAATACTCAACTCAATGATATTCCAAATGATCTCTTCCTCCTTCTAACGATTGGATCTCCGATATTTTAGAACTCTCTTATCTTATTATTTTATTACTATTTTAGAAGCTCCGATTTTTTAATTTTAATTTACTTAAGTCACTTTTAGCCATTTTCCCCAATTAGTCATTTTTCTCTTTTATTTTTAATTAAGTGACTAATTAAAGTCACTTTTAATCCGGAAAAATGGTAAATCACCCACCATATTCTCTCTAACCACTGAAAGCGACTCCTAGCATCCCATCCTGTAGATATTCTTGTTTCGGTTCCAACGAGCTATTACACCGAGGTGTCCCATTAGATATTCCTTTTGGAATGCCACCCTAAACGTAATTAATTATGTTATGCTCGATAATAATAGGAATCACGGTAATGCAATGGAATAAAAAAATAATGTATTGAACTACTCTTGATTGTAGAAAATGATAAGAAAACACTTTCAGACCCTATAAAACTTCTTGAAACATCCCTAGGACCTTTAATGACTATTGAGAAGTATAGCAAGAAAGTCTGAGTTTGACTTCGCCTTAGTCAAATTGAGAAAAATTGAATTTGTGAATCAACAAACAACTTGGAGGCATGTAACTTGTGTGCATGGGTCTTTTCACTCAATTAGCTCAGTAAATTCGAGTTAGACGGCTTGGAGTTCAGTTAAGCACGTGTGATTTCTAAACTTTAGTAATCTAGGTCAGTTATTTCCATTTGTGTTTAGTTAAACTAGTTGTAACAGTTAATGGAACTAGTGGAAGGTTAGTTGTGTAGTGGGACAATAGTCTAACTAAGTTATGACCCAGTCAGCTGATCAATTAGCTCAAAATAGCTAGTGCATGCAACGAATTTGATTTTGTCAGCGGTGGTGGAGATTCCAAGGTAGTGTAACAAGCACTTGTAAACTGGTTTGAGTACATAGGTGTTGCGTGCAATCACATGATCAATCCTTGGGAATTACGTAATCACTTGGAGGAAAATTCCTAAAAAATAGGGTTTAATTCCTCAAGATTTGTTCAAGGAAATAGGGGCTCAAGTAGAGGAAGAAATTGACTAAGTCTAGGTCAGATCTTCTCATTGAGCAGAGATATAGGTTATTCACTTGAAGTTTGTGCTCAGTGTTGGAAAAAAATTCTAATACATTCACTATTCATCTAATTAATGCAAAGAGACTTGAGGGATTTTCCCATTTGGGTTCCCCTAGAAAAATATTGTGCATGTGTGGTTTTTATTATTGCATGTTTGTAAATGTTGTTCTAAATTGTGAATTAAATTCTGCGGATCAATAGAGTAGAATTGTGTCTCTTGATTTTAAATTAAAATTCTTGAGCAGTTGCAATTTTATCACCATATTTCTACATGGTATTAGAGCTCGATTCATATTAGAACTAAAATTTCAAAGTTGTTCCTTAGGTGGTTCAAATTTGCAACTTTAGTGTAGAGGGATCTCTTCAAAGTTGTGAGAATGACCTTCAACGGTTGAGATTTGAGTATGCCTTTGAAGGCAGCTCAAACTTCATTGCAGGGAAGGATCACATGGAGGTGGTGCTTGATGACAACAAATTGTTGGAATATGTCATGACAAAAATTCCAAAACCAAGATCATTTGATGGCCAGAACCTAGTCCAATAGAAGAAAGATGTAGCCAAGGCGAGGAGAATAATCTTGGAGGGAGTGTGAAACCACATTGTCTTAAACCTCCACAAGAATGAAACTCATTTCACAATGTGGAAGTCACTGACAAAGTTGTTTGAGAATAACATTGATCATAAAAAAATGGCCCTCTAAAACAAACTTCAAAATATCAAGATTCAGAAGAATGACACATTCCGCAGTATCTCACCATATTTACACAAGTTCGGGATGACTTTGGAGGGGTTGGTGTGAATGTTGCAGAAGATGACCTAGTGAGCCTAGCTCTTCTAGACCTTCCCAAAACTTGGCATAACTACCAAAACTCAGTGAACGAGAGGGAGAAACTACCGAATTTGGAACATTTGTGATTCGATTTGGTACAAGAAGAGATTAGGTGGAATACCAAATATGGAACCTCATCCAAGGGAGAGGATAAATAAAATTTTGCATTGGTTGGAAAGGGAAAGAAGGGCAAAGAGAAGAAGTCTCAAACCAAACTAGAATCCAGCCAAGGGGGAAAGAAGAAAGACTTTTCCAAAATAAAATGCTTCAATTGTCATGAATTTGGGCACTATGCTACAAAGTGTCCTCACAAAAAGTCTAGCAAGAAGAACATGGGAGGAGCAACAAGTGAAGCATTAGCTTCACAATTTGAGCTTAACTTCACCCTTATCGCATGCATGTCCAACACTATGATGGGGAGTGTGTGGTACTTGGACTTAGGTGCCTCGTTCCACATGATAGGGTGTAGATATTTTTTCAGTGACCTTGAGGAGAAAGATCTCTAGATGAATATTGAGCTTGGGGACAAGGGAAGGTACTGTGATATCGGGATTGGTACAGTAACCTTTAAGAGGGAGTTAGGATCCCCTCTTCACCTCAAAGATGTCATGTTTATACTATGCCTAAAGAAGAACATCATCTATGTAGCAGTTTTGGAAGACCGTGGTTATGATCTGGTCTTCAAAAAAGGGAAATCATTACTCAGACACATAGCCACTGGACAAGTGAAGCAGATTGAGGTTTGTGTGAAGAACATGTGTAAAATTGATGTGGAATATTGTATTGCATTAAGAAATAAGGAAGAGAAAGTACAGAGTCACAATGTTAATGAACTTTGGCATATGATATTTGTTAAAATTGGAAACTAGGGCCAAACTCCATGTGGGTCATCTTATTTATGGCAGCTGATAATTTTATTAGATCCTTCTCATCGAGAGGTGTAGGATTATCTAAAGATCATCCGATTCTGATAAGTATTCATGGAGTTATGAATTTATTTATGTTATAAGACAAATTGTCAAGTCGACCAGCAACTTGAGTAGGCTCAGAAGCCCAATAGAAATGTCTATTCATCATCTACATTTTAGTATAAATAGAAGAGGACTTGAAGTCATTTTGACACACTCTTCATGTGATCTCCTCCTCTCCACGTCTTGGGTTTTTGGTGAAGGAAAGACACGCAAGAAGATACGTTGGGCCAAGTGTATGATGCCCTAGCTTATACGCAGATGATGCCCTAGCTTATACGATGTAATGGAGACACCTAGTCGCGGTAAGGGAAGGAATTCTTACGTTGTAATGAAGACACCTAGCCACAGTCATGGAAGACATTCATACGCTGTAATGGGAGACAATCATATGCTGTAATCAAGACTCTTTATACGCAATTATGAAGACATCTAAACACAGCATGGAGACTCTATACGATCATGGAAACACTTGTACAAATGCAACAATATATATGCACCATAGTTAGCCGCAGGTATAAAGAAGAACCACTGTCAAGACATATAGCTGCAAAGAACCGTTGTCATGAAGAGGAGCCGCAGTCATCTTTGCATGAATCTGAGCCGTAGTAAAGGGTTTGACTGCACCTCGCTTTAGGAACAACTATCAACTCGGGTGCTTAAGGAACAACAGCCTCATCATATAAATATGTATCTCAGTGCTCTCATTCCATATGCAATGATAGTGAGGATAACTCAGATTAATGAATTACTGGAAGTCTGGGTACAAGGAGAAGTAGTGACGAGGGTTTCAAGCAATGTTATATTGTATTGAAACCTCGGTGGCATACCTGTAGCAGCTATATCACAATAAACAACAGTGATAAAACTATTCTCTCTATTGAATGAAGCTTATGTTAGAAGTCAGTCCTGGTATAATGAAATAGATTTTTTTCCTGTAAAAGGACTCAATCTCGACATCATGAAAATGATAAGGATGAACAGTGATGGTGTATAATCCTCTCATCAAAGCAATGAGGTATGATGATGAATGAAACAGTGGGGATGATAAATAATGAGCAGCATGATGATGAGAGTAGGAGTAGCTCAGTCATCAAGGTTCAACACATGTGACAGTACAACATGGTGTCACACAATTATGTGCAGCAAATGGACGAAATGCAGCACTATGATAGGTGAAGGAGTCACTTTAGAGAATCAGTTGAAGCAATATGTCTTCAACTGATCTCATGCGATATCAAAAGTCAAAATATTGACTTCTATTGTAAATGTACTATCTCTCTCACTTTCTTTGCTGAACTTTGAAGAACATAAAAGAGAAATTGATCAAGGGTTTCCCCACATTGGGGTTTGTCTATGGCTGGTGCCACATCTTGTGTCCTCTTATCTTGGCTTGTCTTCTGCAATTTATATTTATGTTCTATCGGCATTTTACTTTAATTCTTATATGATTACTAACTGTGAAAATTTAAATAAATTTCTCTAGCATAGAACATACTTAAAATTAACATGGAATTGGAGTTGAGGTGAAGACAATGCCTACGCAAGAGTGAAAGAAGCAATCACCGAAGACTGTTGGGACAGGACAAAAGGATCAATGAGTTCCTCATCCCTCTTCAAATTCACCGAGGGAGAAGTTGAAGTAGAGAATGTCATTAGAATGGTGCAGCAGAAGTCTTTGATGGCCTACCTTAAGATCACTTCATTGGAAGACCAGATCTCAGGGTGGAAGGAAAGACAGATAACTAGTTCGGCCATTATGCAAAGGAGTATCCAAATGGCTGGGACACATCACTTGATGTTGATAGCAATCATTCCAAGGACATCTTCAATGATCAAAGGAATGACAGGTAATGGTCGACTCTTCATAGAAAGCAAAGATCCCCAAGTATGAAGAATCAAATGTTGTTTCTGATATGATAAGGAAGTGTTATCTTGGATTAGCCCTCTCCTTTAGATTCTTTAGGAATCTGACTTATTGATTGTAGTGCTTCAAGGCACTTCATTGGATAGAAGGGTGCACTCTCTAATTTGGTAGAGATGGAAACAATCGTGGGTTTATACTTGGAGCCGATGCCACCTATTCCGAAAAAGGGTGTAGGGAATATTACCTCTCAATTGAATGAGGGTAACTCGATTCATTTACAGAATCTCTTTTATGTACTTGATTGCAAGAAGAACCTGGTGCCCATTTCAGCAATGGAAGTCGCAAGTTTCAAGGTGGCAATCGTCGATGGAAAGGTACATGTTTGAAAATAGAATTTTCAAGATGTTTTTTGAGTTCAGGGTTGTATCAAGTTACAGGAAGTCCACTAGGGACCATGTCCATTGACACATATCACCGGAGGTCTGTGAGTTAGATGGTGATAGGGAAGCTTGCATTCAAAAAGAGCATAAAAGTACATGTCTGAGATGTACCAAAGGAAAATGTTACAAGGGGACCATTCCCCTCATGTACCAAGTCCATAGGTGTGAAACAAACTCGAGGGGTTTGAGATTGATAATCAGGAATATCACGTATGCAGGTGGAAGAAATCCCTCTATGGCTTGAAGCAAAACACCCCTGGCGTAGTATGAGAGGATTGATAGTTGTTTGATGAAACTAAAATTCACTAGTAGTGAAACCGATCCAAACCATTACTCGAAGGTTGTGGATGATAGATCTCTCATACCGGCACCTTATAAGGACAACCTATTTCTGATAGGTGTAGACCCTCTCATTTGCAGAAGTAAGAGGGAGTTGGATTCCTGATGTGAAATGATAAACTGCAAGCCTGTGACGACCTCGAAGATCTCAACTTTCAGAAGTTATATGGTAGTGATGTCGGACCAGATTTGGGAAATGCCTCTGAGTTTCATAAACTCATTTGCATTGATGTTCTTGGTGAACTTTCGTCCTGACATATGTTTTGCAGTTAGCATGATGAGCTCATATTTGGTAGAGCCTCATTGGATTGACGCCAAGAATCCTCTGAGATATCTTCAGGGCACAATCTCCCATGGATTGAGATACATTGCCGAAAATATGAAACTGCATAATTATTTGAATATTGGCTGAGCAGGCAATGTGGAGGAACATTAGAGCATTTCTCAGTGCTAATTCTTTTTGGATTCTGCTTCGATATCATGGACAAGCAGGAAGCAGAATTCGAGACTGAATACACAGCTATGAGTATGATCTCATATGAAGTGGTCTGGTTGTGGAAACTCTTCAGTGAGTACACATGATGAATACCACTGTGTTTCTCTGTGACAACCAGAGATGGGATTCAATTATTGAGGAATCTCATATTCGATGATTGCTCCAACAAATAGACATCAGATACTGCCTTATTTGGGATATGGTAAGTCGATGAGAAAGGAGGCTACATCGCATTGAGATGATGTACAAGTCACTACACTTTGTCAAAGCCCCGGGGAAAGATCAAATTTGTGAATTTCCCGAATGACTTGGAGTCGTCAAGATACCGTTGTAAAAGGGTCTTGCATGTTGCATACATTGAGCTCTGGGAGCTCTCGGGGCTTGCGGTTCTTACTGGAGCAACATATGACCACAGGGTGACTCACCCTCCCCTGGTGGTGCACACTGGGACAAGATGATTTGCTCTCTTGTGGGACAGGATGATTCGCTCTCCTGTGGGCAGGATGATTTGCTCTCCTATGGACAAGATGATTTGTTCTCCTGTGGACAGGATGATTCGCTCTCCTATGGACAAGATGATTCGCTCTCTTGTGGGACAAGATGATTTGCTCTTATGTGGACAGGATAATTCACTCTCCTGTGGACAAGATGATTCGCTCTCTTGTGGGACAAGATGATTCGCTCTCTTGTGGGACAGGGTGATTCGCTCTCCTATGGATAGGATGATTAGTTCTCCTATCGAGGCATCCTACCCATGCAGTCCGGGACTCATGGGAAGTACCTCTCAACTGATCAATGAGCAGGGAAATGAGGATAGGGACCATAGTAGTATTGATGGATGCATCATTGTATCTACTGTACTCCCTATGCTAGGATGACCTTCATTGATTTGGGATCAATGATACTGGTTTGGGACCAGTGGTAGGAGTTGTACCTACTATGACATTGACTTCGGGTTAGTAGAGGACTGGTTTGGGACCAGTGGTACATACTTTGAGACTAACTTCGAATCTGTAGAGGACTGGTCTGGGACCAGTGAGAGTGGTACATACTATGACACTAAATTCGGGTCGGTTGAGGACTAGTCTGGGACCAGTGGTACACACTCTGAGACTGACTTCGGGTCAGTGGAGAATGGTATGACACATTCTCGATCAATTCTTCTTCTTCATGGTTCAGCAGAGCTGAGCTGAGCAGAGCTAGCAGAGCTGAGCAAAGCAGAGCAGAGATAAGAAAATCTTAACAGAGCTAGTAGAGCTGAGTAGAGCAGTGCAGGGAACTGATGGCAGAGATAGTACAGTCGGACATATGGATCAGTGGATGGAGTTCTCCCTAGTTGAGAGGGAGTGTTAAAATTGGCAACTAGGGCCAAACTCCATGTGGGTCATCTTATTTATGGAAACTGATATTTTTATTGGATCCCTCTCATCGAGAGGTGTAGGATTGATCTAAAGATCATTCGATTCCAATAAGTACTCATGGCGTTATAAATTTATTTATGTTATAAGATAAATTGTCAAGTCAGCCAACAACTTGAGTAGGCTCAGAAGCCCAATCGACATGTCTATTCATCATCTACATTTTAGTATAAATAGAAGAGGGCTTGAATTCATTTTGACACACTCTTCATGTGATCTCCTTCTCTCCACGTCTTGGGTTTTTGGTGAAGGAGAGACATACAAGAAGATGCATTGGGCCAAGTGTATGATGCCCTAGCTTATATGCAGATGATGCCCTAGCTTATACATTGTAATGGATACACCTAGCCACAGTGAGGGAAGGAATTCTTATGCTATAATGAAGACATGTAGCCGCAGTCATGGAAGACATTCATACGTTGTAATGGGAGACAATCATACGCTGTAAGCAATACTCTTTATATGCAGTTATGAAGACATCTAAACACAACATGGAGACTCTATATGATCATGGAAACACTTGTACATATGCAACAATATATACGCACCATAGTTAGCCGCAGGTATAAAGAGGAACCACTGTCAAGACATATAGCCGTAGAGAACCGTTGTCATGAAGAGTAGCCACAGTCATCTCCGCATGAAGCTGAGCCGCAATAAAGCGTTTGACTGCACCTCGCTTTAGGAACAACCATCAACTCAGGTGCTTGAGGAACAATAACGTCAACATATAAATATGTATCTCGGTGCTCTCATTCCATATGCAGTGACAGTGAGGAGAACTCAGATTAATGAATAACGGGAAGTCTGGGTACAAGGAGAAGTAGTGACAAGGGTTTCAAGCAATGTTATATTGTATTGAAACCTCGGTGGCATACCTGTAGCAGCCATATCACAATAAACAACAGTGATAAAACTATTCTCTCTACTGAATGATGATTATGCTAGAAGTCAGTCCTGGCATAACGAAATAGATTTTTTTACCTGTAAAAGGACTCAGTCTCGACATCATGAAAATGATAATGATGAACTATTATGGTGTATAATCCTCTCATTAAAGCAGTGAGGTATGATGGTGAATGAAATAGTGGGCATGATAAATAATGAGCAGCATGATGATGAGAGCAGGGGAAGCTCAGTCATCAAGGTTCAACACATGTGACAGTACAACATGGTGTCACATGGTTATGTGCAACAAATGGACGAAAGGGAACACTATGATAGGTGAAGGAGTCACCTTAGAGAATCAGTTGAAGCAATATGTCTTCAACTGATCTCATGCGATATCAAAAGTCTAAATGTAAGTGTACTATCTCTCTCACTTTCTCTGCTGAACTTTGAAGGACATAAAAGAAGAATTGATCAAGGGTTTCCCCACATTGGGGTTTTTCCCTGGCTAGTGCCACATCTTGTGTCCCCTTGTCTTGGCTTGTCTTCTGCGATTTATATTTATGTTCTATCTGCAGTTTACTTTAATGCTGATATGATTGCTAAGTGTGAAAATTTAAATAAATTGCTCTAGCATATAACATACTTAAAATTAACAATATTGGGCCATTTGCATCATGATGCCCTGAAAATTATGCAACAAATAACTCCTGGCCTACCTAAAGGAGCACTTGAGCAGCATGATGTATGCAAGGGTTGTACCTTAGGGAAGTATATAAAATCCACATTCCATGATCGAGAGAGAAAAGCACATGCAGTCTTGGAAAGAGTCCACTATGATGTTTTTGAACCTTTCTTAAAAGCCTCCACTGCCATACATAAATATTTTATATTTTTATTAATGATTTCTCAAGGAAGTTTTGGATCTTCTTCAAGCAAAAGAAGGATGAGACATTCTCAAAGTTTGTATAATTCAAGGCACTAGTTGAGAAAGAGATTACCAAGAAGGTGAAGGCTTTCAAGAGCGACAATGGAAGTGAGTATGTTTCGAATGACTTCATTTATTTCTCTGTAAAATAAGGTATTTGAAGAGAGTTGACAACACCCCACAACCCATAGAAAAACGAGGTAGCTGAGAGGAAGAATTGTAGCATTGTGGGAGCTATGAGAATTATGCTACATGACTATTAGGTCCCTATAAATAGTGAATTCCCCTTATTGTTAGTGTAGCCCCATATTTTTATTGTTGTGCCCATCTATCCCCCATGTTGTTATTGGTGTTCCCCATAGAAGCCCACTACTATTATTGTTGTGCCCCATAGAGGACCACCATTGTTATTGTTGTGTCCTTACATTATTATTGTTATGTAGGCTCTGATTATATTGTGACCCCTTAGATGCCTATATATACCAAGGAGGTCTTATCATTTGTATCATCCAAAAATTGTTAATTTATGTAATGTAAAGGAGGTTTCCCCTTCAAAGAGACTAATTTTTAATTCTTTGATCTATCTTTTCTTCTATTTTGCAAGTTGGTTGCATAACATTTGGTATCAGAGCTTTAAATTCTAGGGTTTTGCTTCTTCAAACAGGTGATATTGGAATTTTCGCTATGACTTGTTTTCTACAAGGTTTCAGAAGCTTAAATTGGAACCATGTAGATCCAAATTATTGGTGAAATTAGTATATGAATTTCATATCTTGATTCCCTATATTTTCAGATATATGATCTGAGGAAGTTAGGGCTTATGCGGGCTTGAGAATTCAATCTCAAACATGTGACCTAGGGAAAATTGTCATAACTTTCCCTCTAAGCATCATATTTGCATTTCATAAAAAAAATATTGAAATCAAATGGACTATAGTTTTTTATGTATCATTTTTAGGGTTTAAGTTCAAAACAGTGATACGAGGCACTCTGTACAGGTTATCTCTACTGAACTAGTCGATAATCAGGCCATCGTGGGAGATTGGGCATAACTCTTTCTTGAAGAATTGAATATCAATCTGACTTGTGGGGTTGGAAAGAAGATGCAAAGGGATACCACGAGACAAAATTTCAGACCTTGGAGATCAGAAATTACAAAGATACAACAATTTCAATATTGAGCTCCTATAAAGAAAATAAAATGTGTGTATTTTCTAATTTTGCATAACTTTTGTTTTAAAAATCAATGTGAAGTGATTCAAAGGGAATACTGAAGCATAGAAATCAGTAGTTGGTTCTAAATTCCTTCCAAATAAAATAATTTAACACCCGTTAAGCCGTCAGATAGCTCTACTATGATGTGTGAAGAGAAAGAATTGCAACATGATATATCAAAATTACGGGACCAAGTGCAACAAATTTTGCTCTTACAAAGAGAAACCAAAGATGACGTGGATGACTTAAAAGAGGACATGGATGGTATAAATGGCAACAAGGAATTCTGCTACTCACAACTATAAATATGGAAGTCTAGTCTTCCACAACCTACAAGGTTGACGCCACAACAATTGGAGGAAAAAGAGTAAAATGGCTTTGTTACCATTTTGATAACAAATACATTAAAGGTCATAAGTATGTTGAGAAGAAATTATTGTGCATAGATTGTGAAGAGGAGGAAGAAAAATAAGAATAAACATCAAAAGAGTAGGATATACACCAGGAACCAACCCTCGAGAAAGAATAAATTATTATGACCATATCTTGTAATGCATTGGTAGAAATTACCATTCCTCAAACTCTTAATATAGAAGGATATATCAAGAAGAAAAAGGTAATGGTTCTGATTGATTCGGGTAGTACCCATAATTTTATTCATTTTAAATAGCCAAGGAATTGAATTTCTTCCTATATCCATCACTATATTCTCAAGTGATGGTTGTAAATGGAAGAACTACAAATTTTTTTGGAAAGTTCCCTAATAATAAGTTATCTAGAGAAAATTTTAACAATGTAAATTTATTTTAAGGTGTAGAAACCTTGGCGAATCTTACTAGTCTCTAATATTCAAATTGTAAAGTGCTTGAAATTTTTCTTATAAAAATATTCAAATTTCTAATTATTTTATGTAGTATCTATAAAATTTAGGTGATTTCTAAGGAAAAATATTTTTATACTATAAAACTTGGGCAGACCATTTTTAGAAAAAATGTAGATTGGAAAACATTTTCTTTTAGAAAAAACATGGAATATTAGCCCACCTGTGAATATTAGCCCCTAAAATTTTCCTTGAAGCTAACCATGGGGGAATTTGTATTGAATATTTCAATTATTTCCATTCCAATGGGTGGTGTTGTTGTACTAGGATTCCAATGGTTACAATCTTTGAGGACAATAGTTTTTAATCTTCAAGAACTTTTCTTGAAATGTTTTTGGGAAAGAAAGGAAATTGAATTAAGGGGTATCACAGGGAAAACAATAAATATAATCAGTTCTAATGGATGAAAAAACTTCTAAAGAAATAACAACATGGCATAATTGCACAATTATTCTCACTAGAGGTTCAAACATCAAAATCATCTATTTCTCCAAATCTCCAAAATGTCTTGGACAATCATTCCAAGGTATTTGAGACTCTCAAGGGCATCCCACCTATTCATGATAAGGGTCATGCTATTCATTTGATTCTAGAAAGTGCTCCTTCAAACATCATACCTTACATATATCCCTATGCCCAAAAGAGTGAAATTGAACATATGGTGGCAGAAATGCTTGAGGTTGCTATAATTCAACCTATTCAAATTATTTTCTTTGCTCTAGTAGTATTGGTGCACAAGAATGTTGGAATTATGACTATTGTATTGTCCTTGATGGAAACCTACTTGATAAATATGTCAACATGATGATTATCTAGATGCTACAGGTGAAATGGACAAAACAATATCAGTTTAGAGACAGAAATATGATAAAGGTGAATTTTAGCAAAGTATACATGGGTCATATGAAGATAAATTGTGTATATATGAAGGTATGATGAAGAGAAGTCATGTACAATTTCCGCAATATGGTATTATGAATACTAGGGGTCTTTACCATGGTATTGGCCCATAGTAATGAGCGCGACAACGAATATTTGATCCCGTCAAAGAATATCATCGACATTACTAAGGGATTGGCCAAAGGTATTGATTAAGGCCTAAGCTATATAAGGAGACTGAGATCAAGTGTTACGGTGTGCATGTGATGGACTATTTTTGAATGACTTGATCTAAAATAGGTGTGCACCAAGGAACTTGAAAGAGTTTAGATTTGATAATCTAAAAGAATTGTAGTGACTAATGGACATGCTTGCTTTATATTTTATGATTATAACTAAAAATGATATATATGTGATGATAAAGATACTCTGATATGAAGATGAGACAGTAAGGGTTACGAAGTATGTTTTGTGGTTGTAGCAAAGATATGCCTCATTAATTACAAATCTATACATTGGTGTGTCATTGAAAAATCATGTACATATGCAGATATTCCTTTGGGTAGTCGTGTATATATTCTATAGTATGGACAGATCTGTACGTAGGTGTCAAGTATGAAAAGTGCGTACATACGCATAAATTCTTTATAAGAGTCACATACATTGGCTAGGGTTTTGCAGTATGAGTTGTTAATGATGTCTTGATAGGTCCCTATAATACTGGTGTAGCCCCCTTATTGTTATTGTTAGTGTAGCCCCCTTATTTTTATTGTCGTGCCCATGTAGCCCTCATATTGTTATTGTGGTACCCCATAGAGGCCCACTATTGTTATTGTTGTTCCCTTACAGTATTATTGTTATGTAGACTCTGATTATATTGTGATCCCTTAGAATCCTATATTACAAAGGAGGCCTTGTCATTTGTATCGTCAATATTGTTTATTTATGTAATGTAAAGGAGGTTCCCCCCTCGAAGATGAAACTTTTTAAGTCGTTTATCTATCTTTTTGTGAGTTTGTTGCATAACATTTGGTATCAGAGCTTGGGATTCTAGGGTTTTGTTACTTCAAACAAGTCATTGTGGAATTTTCATTGTAATGTTTTTTCTACGAAGATTCAGAAGCTAAAATTGTGACCAAGTGGAGCCGAAATCTTGGTGAGCTACTTTGTGCTCCAAAATTCAGTCTCAAATAGGTGACCTAGGGAAAATCACCATAAATTTCGTTTTTGGACATCGGATTTGAATTCTATAAAAAGTAGCTAAAATTGTATGGATTTCAGTTTTTTGTGTAGCAATTTCAAGGCTGAAGGTTGAAACAATGACACGTGGCATTCTGTACAACTTTTCTCTGCTGAACCAATCCATAATCAGGTCATTGTGGGAGATTTGGTATAACTCTATATTGAAGAATCCAATATTGGTATGAATTGTTGTAATGGAAATAAAATCCATAGGGCTACCACAGGGTTGAATTTCAAACCTTGGAAATTTGAAATTATAGAGATACAACCATTTCAATATCGAGCTCCTAAAACGAAAGAAAAAGGTGTGTATTGCTTAAATTTTGCATAACTTTTATTTGAAAAATCAGTTTGAAGTGATTCAAAGGGCATATTGAAGCATATATATCAGTATTTGGTTCTAAATGCCTCTAAAAAAAATAATTCTACACCCATTAATCTCTCAGAAAGCTCTAGTATGACACATGAAGAGGAAGAATTGTAGCATGATATATCAAAATTATGGGACCAAGTGCAACAAATTTCGCTCTCACAGAGAGAAACCACAGATGACATGGATGAATTAAAAGGGGACATTGATGGATTAAAAGGTGACATTGATAGGTTTAAAAATAGAAATAAAAGTCAGCACTAATGGTTTAAAAACATACATGGAAGCAATGATGAATGTCAAGATGGAAGGATTGACAGAGTTGTTGCAAGAAAGGCTTCTAGGTGGTGACAAGGAAATCCATGAAAATCATGATGAGGACAAAAGGAATATGAATTATGATTTTAGAGACTCCAGTGTGGGGTTTAAGAACCACCACATTCCAAAGATAGATATGATGAAGTTTGATGGCAAGGATCCGGTAACATGGATACTAAAGATGGAGCAATATTTCGATCTACAAGATGTGCAACTCGCAAAATGTAAGTATTGCATATATATATTTAGAACCAAATCAATTTGTATGGTATAGATGGCATTTTTCTTGTAAGCCACTTATCACCTGGTCAATTTTTATGGAGTAAATGATACCACATTATGAAGATACAAAGAGCAACACATTCTTTAGCCAATTGATAAATCTCAAACAAAAGGGTTCAATGGTGAAGCACATTGAAGACTTCCAAAAAATTAATATTAGGGTAAATGATATTCTAGAGGAGCATAGTATTGATGTCTTCATAAGGAATTTAAAAGGTAACATCCAACATGAAGTTCACCTTTAGGAACTTGATTCATTGAAGAAGGAATTTAGGGTGGAAAGAAAAAATGAAAGCAAAATTATGGCAACAAGGAAGTCTACCACTCACAACGATAAATATAGAAGTGTTGTTGCTCATAGTCTTCCACAACCTACAAGGCTGACAACACAACATTTGGAGGAAAAATGATCAAAAGGGCTTGGTTACATTTGTGATAGCAAATACACTAAAGCTAATAAGTGTGCTAATAAGAAATTATTCTAAATAGATTGTGAAGAGGAGGAAGAAAAGGAACGAGAAACATCAAAAGAGGAGGATATACACTAGGAATCAAGCCCAAAGAAAGAAGAAATGAATTCGACCATATCTTGTAATGTATTGGCAGGAATTACCACTCCTCAAACTCTCAAGATAGAAGGATATATCAAGAAGAAAAAGGTAATAGTGTTGATTGATTCGAGTCGTACCCATAATTTTATTCATTGTAAGATAGCCAAGGAATTCATTTTCTTCTTATATCTAGCACCACAGTGTCAAGTGACGGTTGCAAATAGAGGAACTATAAATTGATCTGGAAAGTTCCATTATATCAAGCTAACCATAGGGGAATATGTATTGAATAGTCAAATGCTTTCTATTCCAATGGGTGTTGTTGATGTGTATTAGGAGTCCAACAGTTACAATCTTTGTGGACGATAGTTTTCAGTTTTGAAGAAATCTAGAAATTTTTTTGTGAAGGAAAGGAAGTTGAATTAAGGGGTATCGTAGTGAAACCAAGAAATATAATCAGCGTTGATTGCATGAAAAAGCTTTTGAATAAAGAATAATGGGGCATAATTGCACAATTATTCTCACTAGAGGTTCAAACATCGAAATCATCTATTTCTCTAGATCTCCAAAAATGTTTAGACAATCATTCCAAGGTGTTTGAGAGTCCCAAAGGCCTCCCACCTATTTGTGATCAGGATCATGTTATTCATTTGATTCCAGGAAGTGTTCCTCCAAACATCAGGCCTTAAAGATATCCTTATCCCCAAAAGAGTGAAATTGAATGTATGGTTGCAAAAATGCTAGAGGCTGGTATAATTTAACATTAGTTGAAGTTCTTTCTCTGCTCCAGTAATATTGGTGCACAAGAAGGATGGATCATGGCATATGTGTCTATATTATAGGGAGATCAACAAGCTGACTATTAAAGATAAATTTTCCATTCATGTCATTGATGAATTATAGGATGAATTACATGGAGCAATTTACTTCACCAAGATGCATCTTCATTTATGATATCATCAAATTAGAATGAAGACTAAAAATATTTTGAAAACAACATTAATAACTCATGATGGTCATTATGAATTTTTGGTCATGCCTTTTGGCCTTAATAATGCACCTTCCACATTTCAAGGTTTGATGAATTCCATTTTCAAACCCTTCTTAGAAAAGTTGTGTTAGTATTTTTTATGATATACTAATTTAAAGCAAGTCTTGGAAGGATCATGTTCAACATGTTGACAGGGTGCTCAAACTATTGGAGGAGAAACAATTATATGCAAAAGCCTCCAAATGTTTCTTTGGAGTACAAGAGGTGGAATATTTGGGTCGTATTGTATCTCATGAGGGTGCTAAAGTAGAACCTAACCAAATTAAATCCATTAAGGAATGGAAAATCCCCACAACCATAAAGCATCTTCAAGGATTTCTCGGGTTGATGGGATATTATCGCAAGTTTGTTAATAATTATGGGAGAATAGCAAGACCTCTAACAACATTACTGAATAAAGATGCATTTTCTTGGACTCTAGAAGCAACGAAGGCCTTTGAAAATATTAAAAAGGAAATGTACCAAGCACCAGTCTTAGCTATGCCATACTTCACAAAAAAAATTATTGTGGAACGTGATGCCTCAGGAAATGGAATTGGTTTTGTTTTAATGAAAGAAGGAAGACCCATTACTTTTTAAATTCATCGAATCAAAGGAAATTACTTACAAAAACCTATTTATGAGAAGGAAATGTTGGCAATACTACATGCACTAAAGAAATGTCGACCTTACCTAATGGGAAGGCACTTCAAGGTAAAAACAAATCATGATAATCTTAAATACTTTTTGGAACAAATTTTATCTTCATAAGACAAGAAAAAATGGGTGAAAAATATGTTGGCTTATGACTTTGAAAACATCTACAAAAAAGGGAAGAAAAATGTTGTTGCAGATACACTTTCAAGAAATGATGAGGATGTGGAAGCATTGCTTTGTGCCATTTCTATTATCCAACCTGAGTGGATAACCAAAGAAAGGGATGAATGGAAGAATGATGAAGAGGTGTGGTCACTTATTCAAAAGTTGCAACAAGATCCCAATACATCTGATACATTTAGCTGGAAAACTTATTCATTATGGTACAAATATCTCCTATATATTTGTAATAATTACCAATGCAAACAAAATATTCTTTTGGAATTGCACGCCTCTCCCTTATGAGGGCACTCAAGATTTTTAAAACTTACCATAGGGTCAAGAAAGAATTTTTTTGGGATGGTCTTAAATCTGATATTCAGAAGTTTGTGGAAGAATGTTTGGTTTGCCAACAAAATAAAGTTGAGACAGTTAAAACCCCGAGTCTGTCACAACCTTTATCCAGTCCAAGTCAGTGTTGGGAGGAGGTCTCAACGGATTTTATCACAGGTTTACCCAAGTCTAAAGGAAAGAGTATCATTATGGTGGTAGTTGATAGAATTACCAATTATGCACACTTTTGTGCATTATCTCATCCTTTTAAATCTAGTAAAGTTTCTATTGCATTTATGGAAACAATTCAAAAGCTTCATGGAAACCCAAAGATTATAGTAAGTGACATAGATCCCATTTTCATTGGGAATTTTTGGATAGAATTATTTTTTTGTCTTGGTACTAAATTAACTCATAACTCATCTTATCATCCTCAATCTAATGGGGAAACTGACTTAATGAAGAAATTTTTGGAAGTATATCTTCGTTACTTTGTATCTGATAAACAAACACAATGGGTCAAGTGGTTACCTCTAGCTGAATGGTGGTAGAACACTTCCTTCCATACTGAAACAAAAATGACCCCATTTATGGCCCTTTATGGATATCATCCACCATCCATCACATCATATTTAACAGAAAATTCTAAGGTTCAAGTTGTGGAATATAATATTGAGCATCAACAACAAGTTCTCCAACTCTTTAAGGATAACCTCAGTATGGCGTAGAATCGAATGAAACAACAAGCATATCAGCATCGTAGTGAAAGAAGTTTTGATGTAGATGACTGGGTATTTTTATGACTATAACGATAAACACAAATGTCTCTCAAGAAAGCTAATAAGGATAATAAATTATCACTCAAGTACTATGGTCCTTACAAGGTGTCGCGAAAGATTGGTACTATAGGATACAAATTGGAGTTTCTTGCAATTTCCCGGGTACACCTAGTTTTCCATGTTTCATGATTAAAGAAGGTTATCGGTGATAAGCTTCCATTCAAACAATGTTTCCAGAACTTGACGAAGAAGGAAAAATCATATTTGAGCCTAAAGCGGACGCAGAAACAAGAACTCGACAACTACGAAATCAATCAATTTCAAAGTATCTCATCAAGTGGAAGAACTTACCCATTGAAAATTCCACATGGGAGGACGAGAATTTTTTACAAAATCATCCATAACTACTCAAGCATTGAGGAAAACACTTTTTTGAAGGAGAGGGGGATGTTAGGTCCCTATAATACTAGTGTATCCCCCTCATTTTTATTGTTAGTGTAACCCCCTTAATGTTATTGTTATGCCCATGTAGTCGCCATATTGTCATTATGGTTCCCCATAAAAGCCCAATATTGTTATTGTTGTGCCCTTACATTATTATTGTTATGTAAGCTTTGATTATATTGTGACCCCTTAGAATCCTATATATACACAGGAGGTCTTCTCATTTGTATCATCGAAGAATTGTTCATTTATGTAATGTAAAGGAGGTTTCCCCCTCAAAGAGGATAATTTTTTAGTCGTTGATCTATCGTTTTGTGAGCTAGTTGCATAACATGTTTGATCAGTTTTGTTATGTTTGTTTCTATCCTTCAATGATGTCTCTTTCATGATAATCTGTGTTTGACAGTTCTGATTGGGTTGGATTGTTTATGTCATGATATGTTGACTAGGGATGATGCTACTTTGTGGTGATCTATATTTAGTTCAGTGAACTGTGATGGGTTCAATATGTGATTCAATGGTTGATTTGGTGTGACATTGATTTAGACTCGGTTGTTCAGTATTTTGAGATATGTATGTAGGTCCTCTTAAGGAGAAGACATATGTGGTTATACTGCAGAAGAGTAGTGTATATATTTTGATATATGGTTGATTAGGGTTTGTAGTAGTAGTTGGTTTCTATGATGGATAGCCATATTTGGATTGGCATATTGATGAGTAGCTATGCATTGATATGATTTGATAATAATTGGTTTGAGCTAGTTGCATTGGTTGTCTAAGATTCAGTGATTGACTTGATGATTCATTTGGTTCAGTGATTAAGTGATTTGATATAGTGATTGGTTTCATATTGTTATTTGGTATTAAATGATGGTAGTGGTTCTAGTCTGAAAATATGATGAAAAGTGGCCTACAAGTTTGATGATGTAAGTCAGGTGGATCCAATCTGAAATATTATGAAACATGGTCCATAGAGGTGTTGAGGGTTAGAGCCTTTAGTGAGGAAGTCAAAGGATCCTTCTAGTGATAACTGATAATTCTAATCATGGGGATGGAGCTCCCTTCCGGTGGGTGTCGGTAAACGATATCAGGGGGTTGGATCTCCCTTCAAGTGGGTGATGGAGAGTGAGAGAAGGTTGTAGCCTTCTACAAGTGGGTGTTTGCGTACTAGTATGAGTTTGTGCCAGTACAAGATTGTAAGATGTTTTCCTTTATAACAAAAGATGAAGACAGAGACAATGACAATGGTGGTTTTTTCCGCCTAAAAATATTGGTGTCCTCATCTGTTGATGTGTTGCTTATATAAGATGGTTTATTTTGTTCTTACTGCTCATGGTTACTGTTCAATTAAAGGCTAATGAAGTAATGACACATTGGTTAAAGTAGAACACTTGATGAAATATATGAAAAGTTAACTAATTGGATATATGTTATTTTCCTTCACCATAGTCACGTACATATGCCAATTTACTTAATGACAATAGCGTATAGAAATATGAATAAGAAATTGAAAGGTTTAAGTGAGTTTCAAAATATTGATTCACACTCCCCCAGTGTTTTCCCCAACAATTGGTATCAGACAGGTCACTTCAGTTGAATCTTAACTGCTTGGAGTGGATCAAGGATGATGGGAATGAAGAAGATAAGCCGAAGGAAGGAGTCAAAAAAATATGGTAGTAATAGTGATATATCAAATGTAGTGACAGTTACAGATATCAGCAAATATTTTGTCTTGGGAGCACCCCGCTTTCTATTGATCAAGAATGAAGAAGACTGTAACAAAGAATTATCAGGTATGGGTTTTTGTTCTAATTGTTGTCCATTTCCTTGCCTATGTACTAATGATGATAGTGAATATGACAGTGAATCAACTAAACTTTCATTCATTGGTAAAAGTGAAAGTAAGCATTCTAGAGAGAAAACAAATTCAAAAGTGATGGCCCTAAAAGCAGAAGAACAAGGTAAGTCAGAAACAATGGAAAATGAACGTGTGCATATGCTAAGAAATGATAATTACAAACAATGGAAAGAAAAGATGAGATCTGATTTTTGGTATTTAGTATGCAATGGCTTCACCAAAATTCCTCTATCAGTCGAAGAAGTGCCGCAAGAACAATAGGGCATTAAGTGAAATCATTAATAGCATACATGTTTTAACATTAAACAGGTTATGCATTATGCAATTGCAAAGGAATTATGAGATAAGATACAAGCAATCCATGAATAAAAACCAAAGGAAGGTTGTTTATCATGAGAACTATTAGGAAATTTTATTTCTAATAATGTGTCAAAAGATGAACATGATGATAAAACAACCTTTGTTACGTCAGATGGAGTTACTGATTCAGAAGAAAATTTAGAAGAATTTTTTAATCTTAGAAGAAAACTTGATCTTTATTTGAAAAATATTATTAATCTTAAAGATAAGTTGTAGGCATATGATAACAGGGATCATATTAAATTAGTAAATGTTGCAGTAGAATCTAAACAATATTGTGAAGGCCTTGAAGCAGAGGTTGTCTCTCTCAAAGAAGATCTTGAAAATTCAAACAAGTGAAATGAAGAACTACTTCAAGAATTTGAAGAAAAAGAGAATGGGTTGAAGGAAGAGATTCTCAAATTAAAGTAACAAGTGGAAGAAGGTTGAAGAAGGAAGAAGAAATGATATCTAGAAAAGGAAGAGCAATACCAAAGAATGGAGGTTGAGGTAAACATTCTAGAAAGTAGATTAGAAGAAAAGGATAAACATTTGAGATTTCAAGAGAGTACTAATATTTTGGATAATATTATTAGTAGTCAAAGGTCTCCTTCCATTAATTCTAATCTTGGTTTTCATGAAATTGTGAAATGAGAATCTAGTTCACAAGCTAGTGCAAGGAATATAAAAGGTAATAATGCAAAACCTGAAATGCAAAATAAAGAGATAAGAAGTCAATCTGATCAACAATCTCCTAACTATAGAAGTGTTAATTGATTCTCTCCTTTGATCAACAATGTTGAATCCTTTATATTTCATAATTATGAACATGTTGCAACCGATTACAGAAGAAAATTGTTTCAAGCAAGGAGTCATCTCACAAGAAGTAAATCAACACCCAAGTACTCAGGTTTCTTCAAGGGATATTGTTTTACTTGCAAATATTTGGTCCAAAGTTATTCATTACAATAGAAGGAATATGAAACAAAAATAGTATGATTCCTCTGCTCCCTTTTCTGGTCATATAAGATGTTATGCTTGTAACAAGTTTTGGCATGTAGTAAAAGAATGCAGGAACAAATCAATGAATCTCCATAGACAACATGGAAAGAAATCAGATAAGAATATTGATAGACTTGAAAATGATGGATCCACAAACAATTATCATTATAAGAAGAGCGAAGAAGAACAGATAAGGTGTGGTCTTACTCTCTTCTCGTTTGAAGATGAAGTTGAATGGTACATAAACAACGGATGCTCGCATCACATGACTGGAGATAAGAGTAAGATGGAGTCTCTCAGGAAAAACCAAGATGGTGAGGTTATTCTTTGAAATGGTGATCCAATAAAATCTTTTGGAAAAGGTAGAGCCATAATCAATAAACATAGAAGAGAAGCTAATACTTTATTAGATCAAGGGCTAAAGCAGAATATTCTAAGTGTAGGTAAAATGGCAGATAAAGACATGTAATTGTGTTTACATCAACCAAATGCAAGGTTATAGACGAAGAAAATAGAAAGGTCATAGCAAGAGGATATTGAAATCCAGACAAATTATACTTGTTTAAAGAAATAAATTATCGCAGGAATGAGGAGGTTAGTTCCTCTTCTTTAGATTCAGAATAAAAGAAAATGGTCTATACTATAGTAAATTGTTTTAAAGCTTACTTCTCATGGTGACTACAGAAGTGATGTGAGGTACATAACCTCATGAAAAGCATGAGATGATTATCAAATCAGTGATGTATGATCTCAGGGGGAGTTATAAATATGTATATCTTGATGATGATTCCCATGTTGTTTTAATATTCATGTTTCTTATATTATTGACAGTGCATCTGATGTAGTAGCAGTGAACATGAATATACAATACAAGCTCAGGGGGAGTTGTGATTATGAAAATTCAACATTTTACTTTCTGTACAGAGATCTTATGAAGGATAGTCGTGTATATACATGAGTTTTGATTTAAGCAGTCACACATGTTTATCTGAGATGAAGAACCAATAGAATAGACTTAGGGAGAGGTTCTAATATGTTTCAGTTAGTAATTATTTGGATTTTTGGTTCTGAAAATGGTTGGTTATAGTCTATTGATGCTCAAATACTACTTAGAAGTGGTATTGTCTTATGATGGTTATGAGTTGTTGCAATATGATATTGTTGCTTTAGTTATTTTGATGGCTTTACTGATTGATGAAGATGGATATGGTCAAATCTAACAGTGAATAATTGGCATAGGTTTAGGGGGAGCATTTTCTATGCATCTAATAGTGCATTGTTTGCATTATCATTTCTTGAGCATTCCTAATTTCATAATGGTGTTCATGAAAAGTATATATCATTGGTGATGCTACATATGTTTATGAAGTTTTGATATATTGCTTAAGTTGCACTTAGTGAAGTTGATTCTACATAATACACTTGATGAAGAGGACGTGCATGCTATGGTTAATAACTCACTCACTATTGGTTGACATTTATATGTTGTTGTCATCATATCTTTTATGATGCACAAAGTGCATATGGTGAAGTTATGGATGATACCTACATGTTGCCTGAGCTGCATAGTTTTTATAATGTTGTTGATCAGATTTGTAATTCTCTTTGCTTGCACACTTGGTAATGATGCATGTACATGCTATTCTGCACATGGTATGTTGCTTGAGCATTATGGTTCTTCATATATAAAACATGTTGATCTTGGTGATATGAGATCAAGGAGATGGGTTACCAACAAAACTTGATTTATGAATCTTATGCTTGGTCAATGATGATGAGTTCATATTGCTATCTCTATGTCATAGGTTATCAATGATGGATGGTTACTTGAGTTGCATATTGGTGAAGTTGTTTATAATGTGATAATTCTTCTTGCATGAAGATAATGGTCCAAGAGAATGATATTTCTCCTATGTGAGGAAAAAGCAGGTTACATGAAGAGAAGAGGATGGTTATTGATATACTACTGCTACAATCGTTGGGTGATGCTTGGATAAATTGCATACTTAGTCACATATTGATGATGTTGAAGGTTGATGTTTCATTTACCTATCCTAATTTATGATGATATTCTTGGTTCTAACATATGTTGCTACATGAAAATATATGTTTTTGTGTTGCAAAAGAGCTATATGTCTTTGATGTACGTGAATTGTGGCTCTTCCTACAAAGGAAAATATCAAGTTGACCTTGATGAGGTCAAGGGGATGAATTGATAACAAATCTCTACTGAACAATCTTATGTTGTTGCTACAATTTGGTAATGTTGCATACTTGGTCACAAGTTGATGATATTGAAGCTACATATTAATGATGAGGAAGTGCATGTTGATGTTCATATTGTTGTTATCTATGTTGCAAGATCCTATGATGACTATTATGGTATTTCTACCTGATGGTTGAGGTCCTTGTCTTTGGTTTTGGTCATAAATGTCATATATGTCTCTTGATGTAAAGGTCATGTAAAGACCTATGATGCAATCATTATAATCTTTAATCATGTTTGGACTATTACGGTCAAATTATGTATGTAATCCTATTTGGGGCATTTGATGTAATGTTGAGTTAATTATGTAACCCCACTGTGTTGGGTGATTGATGTAAGAAAGAGTCCTTAGTGATAGGAAATCTCATGCTTGGTTGAGTCATAGAATCGCACTTCATTGAAAATCTTATAGAAGATTCAGCATATGCTCAGGGGGAGCATGGTCAGTGTTCATATTCAACAAATCAGACCTACAGTGATCCTCTCTACAAAGGGAGAAAGAAGTCTTCATTCAACATTTGTCATCCATTTGCCCTTAATGTCAAAGGGGGAGAGAAGCTTGGTATGCTTACAAATGTTTTTGCATGTATTTACAGGTGATGGTGACCAAACACTAAAGTGGTTGCCATCAAGTCCAAAGGGGGAGATTGTTGGCATTATGACTAATGTATTATCCTTGATGGAATCCTTCTTGATAAAGATGTGAAAATTATGGTTATGCAGATGCTACAGATGAGATGGACAAAGGAATATCAGTTCAGAGACAAAAATATGATAAAGGTGAAGTTTAAGAAAGCATACAATGGTCATGTGAAGATAAACCACGTACATACACATATATGATGAAGAGAAGTCATGTAAAGTTTCTGCACTATGGTATTATGAATACTAGGGGTTTTTACCATCGTATTGGCCCATAATAATGAGTTCGGCAATAGATATTTAATCCCGTTAAAGAATACCATCGAAACTACTAAGGGATTGGCCTAAGGTATTGGTTAAGGCCTAAGTTATATGAGGAGATGGAGATCAAGTGTTAGGGTGTGCATGTGATGGATTATTTTTGAATGACTTGATTTGAAATAGGTGTGCACCAAGGAGCTTGAAGGAGGTTCAGATTTGATAGATTTGAAAGCATTGTAGTGACTAATGGACATGCTTGCTTGATCTTTTATGATTATAACTAACAATGATATATATATATATATATATGTGTTGATAAAGATACTCTGATATGAACATGTGATAGTAAGGGTTGCGAAGTATGTTTTGTGGTTGTAGTGAAGATATGACTCAGTAATTACTAATATATACATTGGTGTTTCATTGAAAAGTCACGTACATATGCGAATCTTCCTTTGGGTAGTCGTGTATATATTTTGTAGTATAGAAAGATATGTATGCAGATGTCAAGTATGAAAAGTGTGTACATACGCATAAATTCTTTATAAGAGCCACATACATCGGCTAGGGTTTTGTAGTATGAGTTGTTAATGATGTCTTGTTAGGTCCCTATAATACTAGTGTAGCTTCGTTATTGTTATTGTTGTGCCTATATAGCCCCCATATTGTTATTGTGGTACTCCATAAAATCCCACTATTTTTATTGTTGTACCCTTACATTATTGTTGTTATGTAGGCTCTAATTATATACGTGGATCTTCCTCTAGGTAGTAGCGTATATATATTCTACAAAATGGATAAATCTATACGTAGGTGTCAAGTATGAAAATCATGTACATTCGTAGAATTACTTTATAAGAGTCACATACATTGGATAGGGTTTTGCAATATGAGTTTTTAATGATGTTTGATCAGTTTTTTTATGTTTTTTGTTGTCTGTCAATGATGTATCTATCATGATAATCTGTGTTTGACAGTTCTAGTTGGGTTGAATTTTTTATGAAATGATATGTTGAATAGGGATGATGCTACATGGTGATATATATTTGGTTCAGTATGTGATTCAAAGGTTGATTCAGTGTGATAGTGATTCAGACTCAGTTTATTAGTATTTTGAGATCTATACGTAAGTCCTCTTAAGGATAATCACGTACATACGCGGTGCAGCAGAAGAGTATCATATATATTCTAACATATCGTTGATTAGGGTTTGTAGTAACAATAGTTGGTTTCTGTGATGAGTAACAATGTTTGGATTGGTATATTGATGAGTAGGTATGCATTGATATGGTCTGATAAGAATTGGTTTGATCTAGTTGCATTAGTTGTCTAAGATTCATTGATTTAATTGATGATTCCTTTGGTTCAGTGATTAAGTGATTTGATAGAGTAATTGGTTTTAGTATTTTTATTTGGTGTTAAATCATGGTAGGGGGTCTAGTCTGAAAATATGATGAAAATTGGCCTACATTTTTGATGATGTAAGTCATATGGATACAATATGAAATATTATGAAACGTGGTCCACAAAGGTGTTGAGGGTTGGAGCCTTTAGTGAGGAAGTCAAAGCTTCCTTCCAATGGTAGTTGTTAAATCTGATCAGGGGGTTGGAGCTCCCTTCTGGTGGGTGTTGGTAAATGAGATCGGGGGGATGGAGCTCCTTTCTAGTGGTTGTTGGAGAATGAGAGAAGGTTATAGTGTTTTGCAGGTGGGTTCCTGCGTACTAGTATGAGTCTGCACTAGTACAAGATTGTAATATGTTTTCCTTTATAATAAAAGATGAAGATATAGACGACAACAACTGTGGTTTTCTCCCACATTCGGTTTCCACCCAAAAATCCTGGTATCCTCAAGTGTTGATGTGTTGCTTATGTATGATGGTTTATTATGTTCTTACTGCTCATGGTTATTGTTCAATTAAAGGCTAATGAAGTAATGGCACACTAGTTAAAGTAGAACAGATGATGAAATATATGAAAAGTTAGCTAGTTGGATATACGTTATTTTCCTTCACCATAGTCATTGTTATATGAAATCTCTTTCCAACCACTAGATATCTCATTGTGCCATTTCTCCGCCACCTAAGCCAGCCATGTGGTCCCTTGCCCATCTACCATGATCATATGTTTGGTGGGCCTCCCGAACCTAAAGGTATGCCTTGTCATTTGGTAATTGGGTACTGTAGTTTGCTTATCATGGAAACTTATAGGCATGGACTAAGGGGGGGATTCAACAAAAAGAATAGGTTAAGTTTGTTCCCTTGTCCCTTAGACCCCTTTTGGATATTAACCTTGCATTCTAGCCCCGTGGGATCTCTTTTATTGACCATTTCGCTCTAGGGAAGGTATTTCATGGGAAACTATGATTTTTATTTGTGTATCCATCTCCCTTATTCGCTTATATTATCCTCTTTCCACTCATTAGTATCCCATTCATCATTTCTCCCACATGGGTCCACATTACTCCACTAGGTCCACATAGGGTCAACCTGCCCCTTCCCCTTGCCCACAACTTGGGTCATGACCTGGAATGAAGTCTAGAGGTTGATGAAGCTAAAAATAAAGATAAAAGCACCTTTGGTAACATTCAATAGGAAAATGTACCACAAAATGCAAAAGATGGTCGAGACAAACACATTTATCACGTGGACAAAAGCCAATACATGAGCTCTACCCCATCATCATGGCCATCACTCTGGTTCCTATAGGTTCTATGAACCTCCTTCATCATATAGGAACCCATGATTGCCCCAACCCCTGGTGGGAAATGAACCACCCTACTTTTAAAGGGGGTATTCACTGATATATCTTATACATCATGCTCTTACCCTTTGAGCCTCGAGTAGTTGATAAAAGAAAATCACAAAAACGAAAAAGGCATATAAAGAAGGGTGGAAAAATCAAGGTCGGGGCACCTCTTGTACCACGGTTGCTCCCTCCTATGCATTATAAACCCAAGTGTGGGTTTCCCTCTTATTAGCTACCCTTGCAACCCAGCATGTGACTGAGGGCTGCCCCTTCTCATCCCCTAATTCATTCACCTATCTGTCACATGCCACCACCTTTTGAAGGATGTACCTTGAATATAATATCCCCTTTAGAAGTAGAAACCACCTAATAGGATTCTTGGTTAACCCCATTTGGATTTTAGGAGATCTTGGCACCTCTCGAAGCCCATTATGGAAGGGCAGACCATTATGGAGTCCCCACCTGTGGTCCATGATTGGTAAGCGGGTCCCTATACTACTAGTGTAACCCTTTATTGTTGTTAATGCAACCCCCTTATTATATTGTTGTGCCCATGTAGTCCCCATATTGTTATTATTGTGCCCCATAAAATCCCACTATTGTTATTGTTGTGCCCTTACATTATTATTGTTATGTCGGCTCTGATTATATTATGACCCCTTAGACTCCTATATATAGATAGGAGGTCTTGTCATTTGTATCATCCAAGAATTATTCCTAGAAAAGATTCAGAAGGCTAGAAACAGTGCCTTGGTCTCTCTTCCTCCCTTTAGGACCATGATTTGAGGCAAAGACCCTCTTGCTGCCCCAAAAACACAGATTTTCCTCATTCATAGGACTTCTAGTGTTTGCAGCTTTTTCGTTGGTTAATAGTCTAGTTTTGCTTTTCTTCAGAACTTCTTCATCATGCTTACTTATTTATTTACAATAGTCTTCTTTCATGCTCTTCTTTCTTATAGTATATCTTATCACTTCCTTCCATAGATCATAGTTTAGACTATTTTGATGCAAAACTCTATTTTCTTAGATGCACTTATTTCATTGCTTGCTTGATCTTATTGGTTGACTGTCAAATTTTTATGCAGCAAATCTCTTCTAGCAGTAGGCCAGCCTATCATCCATCCCATCCTCGATCTGATCCATGCCCTACAGGTCACCCAAGTCTCCCCTCAATTCTACCTAGTTTCCTGCATTTTCCATGGAATTTCTTCCTATCTCCTTGAGCAATCCAACCATATTTCTCTCTCTTGATGATTCTTGGTAGACCCTAGGTGCGCTAACACCTCATTCCAACCTTCACCTACCTTTTCCACCCACTCTCACACCCCCAAAATAGTGAAAACTGCTCTCGACCTCCTCTTGTAGGCCTCTTGTAGAACATTATCTTTCCTCCTATAGATTTCCTATGTCCTCCTGTAGATTTTCCTGTAGGCTTTCTTTTGAAGGCCGAGTGTGGGAAAAGCCTCCAGAAGGCCACCTAATACCTTCTAGGACCCATCCACACCATCCTACATCCACTCAAGTCTCAAAACCACCCTCCAACACCACCTACTCACTGCCACATTCACAAACAATAAATTGCATGCATGTCAAATTCACATAAAAATACATAAAAATCCAAAAAGATGGTTTTTGCTCATTTACTTCCAGAAATAGCTTAGTTAGATTTTCTTTACTTCCTTGAGTAGGTAATGGCATTCTTTTCATGATTTTCATAGTCCTTTATGCAAAAGTAGAATTAGTTGGGTAATTAGAATTTACTAGGTTTGCTTTACATTTCAGTTTTTCCCCTCTCTGCAGTTAGAGTAGTATTTGTAGAGTAGTCTTTCTCTCCTTTCATCACATATAACGCTTCTTCTGGAATCCATAGAAGTTGGCTTGAGCTCCTAGTGATCTTGAGCCCACTGACCAAGTGACAACCTACAGTAAGAAGTAGTACTTGTGCATATAGCACCGTCACTTCCAAGTTTGTTATGAGCTACGAGGTTGATAAGAGTAAAGTAGGCAGCCCAGGAGTTGCAGCATTATTGCTGCAATATTGGCGCTCACCATATTTTTGGCACCGTTTCCAGGGAAGTGTCAGAGTATTCTATAATTACTGCTTTCTTCTATTTTGTATTGCAACATTATGCTAATAGTTTATTTCAGCAAAAGTAGACTAGTCCTTCTTTTCCTTTAGTTCTGCATTTCCTTAATTTCCTTTTCAAATCTACAAATTTAATTTTAGCAAGAGTAGACTAGTCATTCTTTTCCTTTAGTTTTTCATTTCCTTGCTTCCTCTTCAATTCTACAAATTTCATTTCAGCAAGTTCATTTCAGTTAGCTGTAATTTGTTTTGTTCAATCAATTTCAGTTTTTCAGGTACTTTCAGTGTGGGAAAAAAGAAACAAAAACCAACCAGAAATATTTCCTTTCATGCCTCATAGGAATAGAGATAACTCAAGAAAATTTTTTCCCAACACCCCCACTGCTTCACACAGCCAACCTTCTCTCTTGTTCGGTGGTTGCGATCAAGAAGAACCCTTAGGTGAACAGCCAAACATATTTGAAAAACCTATAGGGGAAGAGGAAAAAGAAAACATTCCATTGGAGCCAATGGCTGAACACAAAAATGCTAGGGGGAATGGAGAGAGAATAGAGGGTACCTTTCCCATTTGGGAAACCAATGGGGACACCAAAATGAAGAATATAAGCCCTTCCGCCCTACCTCATTTCCATGGTCTGAATACAGAAGATCCTGACACCTTTTTATTTGAGTTTGTTGTTATCTGTCAAACCTATGACTATGTAGAAGATGAGAAAAAGTTGAAATTGTTCCCTTCTACTCTCAAGGATGTGACACTGCGCTGGTTCATGGGATTACCTGGAAATAGCATCACAACTTGGGCTTAGATGCAGCAAGCCTTTAACAACAAGTATCGAGACTATTGTAGGTCAAAATATACTAAGAAGAAATTTTCCGAATGACCATAGGAAGTGATGAGTCCCTGGAGGACTATGAAGAGAGGTTCCAACTCAATTACAAAAGGATCAGGTGTACACTTGACCCTAAGTCTTTGAAGCTAGTCTTGCTCAAGGGAATTTGGGAAGATATTTTAGACACCAGCCATCTACTAGCTGGGGGATACATCTACCAACTATCCTATGAGGACATAAAGACTATTTTTAGAAACCATTCTAGAGCAACTAGAAATAAAGGTAGGGGGAGTCAACCCATAGCCAGTACCTCTTCCTCTAACTCATCCATTAAAGGAGAAATTGGAAACATGCTGGAAGACTTCAAAAGTGAGATGCTGCAAACTCTTGCCATGCAAATGGATACCTTACATATCAAAAGGAAACAAGAAGAAGCAGAGAGGGCTTTGGCCATTTTTTTCACTAGATGCACCAAGAGGCATCTTAGGAATGAATGCCCATTGAACTCTATAGAAGTTTGTTCAGTTTGTGAAGAAAATCATTCTACAAACAAGTGCCCTTCCTTATCCGGACTTAAAGCTATATATCAAGGGGTTGAGGGAGTCACTGAACAGCTCTATTACATAAACCAAAGGAGGCCGCATGGACCTAGACCGTATCAACAGGGGATGCAAGGGACATCTCAGGCATACTACAATCCCAACCAAGTCACTTCCATAACTTCTTGGGCCACCCCTACTCATCCTTCCTGGTCCACACGTCCTCTTTGGTCCTTCACATCTCCATATCATGCCCAACCAACCACCCATTCATTTCAATCCTATGCTCAGCCACAGCCTTAGTGGAATGCATCTCATTAGGGGTAGAGGCCCCAATACAACTCTCCTCCTACTATTTTTCCTCCACCACCTGCCCAACCACAACTTTTAGCTCCTACTCCACCAAAGCATCCCCAAATGTCTGCCCAGCCAAATCCAAACCCAAACAACATACAAGCTCAACAAGTGTCTAGTGGGGAACCATCATGCTCGACTTATGCTATGGAGATTTAGGAAATTAACTTGCGATATGGGAAAGTTCTCCCAAATAGCTAGCCTCCACCCAGGGAGGTTGAGGAAGATAAAGAGGAAAGCAAACCTAAACCAAATCCACCCTCTCCTGAGAGACTATCCGCAACAGTCCAGCCTACCCCAGAAAAAACTGAACCTCCTAGGAGAATTGAAACATTTATGTGTGAATATACCACTTCTCCAAGCCATAAAAGATGTGCCTATCTACAATAGGTTGATCAAAGAGAAGTGCTTTAGGCATCCAGGAAGGTGCAAGAGAGATACCCCAACCATCAATGTCATAGGGCAACTGTCCAACATGATGTTAGGGTAGGTAATTTGTCCAAAATATCTGGACCCTAGAAGCTTAGTAGTTGATGTCCACATCAATGGCACCATGATCCCACACACCTTGATTGATCTGGGAGCTGCCATTAATGTGATGAAAAAGGACACAATGCTCAAACTCAACCTCGAGGGCTCCTTGAGGAAGACCACGACCATGCTATAGCTTGCAGATCACTCCATCGTGACTCCTACGGGGATTGTGGAAGATGTGATGGTCTCCATTGATTCTTGGGAGTACGCTGCTGATTTCTTAGTTCTCCAGCCAAAGGCAAAGCTCACTGGGTATCCTCTCATTCTAGGAAGACCCTAGTTGGCTACCGTTGATGCCTACATCAGCTGTCGAGCTGGGAACATGACCATAAAGAACACGCATATGTCAAAGTAGTTAATCATATATCCTCCTGTCCAACCCTTGCTAGAACATGATCTATCTCTCTAGTTCGAGGAGAAAGATGAGGATGTAGTCTATTATGCACCACTTTGTGCACTAGAAATCGCCATGGTGGGAAAACTGCAAGATGAGGATGATATGATTGAAAATATGATTGAGAATCCACCTCCCAGTGTATCACCATTATAGGACATAGTAAGAGAAATAAAAAACAACCCCTCAATTGATCTCTGTGCGACTGACTTCACTCCTCTCCGTGTTAATAATAGAGAGTTTGGCCTAGAAAGAACCTTGAAAATCAATCCATCCCTATCCACTTCCCAGGAGAAGGAACTATGTATCTTGTTGAGAAAACACCTAGATGCCTTCGCCTAGAGTTATAAGGAGATGAAGGGAGTGTACCCTTCAATATGTACTCATCATATATACATCAAGGAGGATTGCAAGCCAATCAGGCAGCCTCAAAGGAGGATGAATTCAATACTTAAAGATATTATTAAGGAAGAACTACAGAAATTGCTTGATGCAAGATTCATCTATCCCATCTCTGACAATGAATGGATCTCTCCTTTGGTGCTAGTGCCAAAGAAAAATGGTAAGTGGAGAATCTGTGTCAACTATCAGAAATTGAACAAAGCCACTAAAAAGGACCATTTTCCTTTACCTTTCATAGATCAAGTGCTAGATGGTCTGGCAGGGAAAAAGTTTCTCTTTCCTAGATGGGTTTAGCGGGTACAATTAGATTCAAATCAACCCAGAAGACCAAGATAAGACCACTTTCATTTGTCATTGGGGTAACTTTGCATAGCAGGTCCTTCCTTTTGGTTTGTGTAACGCTCCAGCCACTTTCCAAAGAGCAGTACTGAGTATATTTTCTGAATTAGTTGATGACGCAGTAGAGATAGACATGGATGAATTTACTCCTTATGACTCTGACTTTCAGGAAGCTTTATCTAACCTAGGAAAAGTTCTAGACAAGTATATTGAGATGAACATGTCCCTCAGTCTGGAAAAATGTGACTGAAGGGACCGTGCTAGGTCATGCAATATCTCAACAAGGATTGCAGGTGGACCCCAACAAAATTGCCATCATCCAAAGGGTCCCACCTCCTCAAAAGGTGAGAGATTTCAAAAGTTTCCTAGGCTTAGCTGGGTATTACCAGAGATTCATTAAAGATTTCAGCAAGCTAGCCTCTCCTTTGTTTGGCCTCTTAGATAAAGATGTCAAGTTCATATGGTCGAAAAATTGTCAAGAGGCCCTAGATACCTTGAAGAGCAAGCTCATGACTGCCCCAATTCTGAGAGGCCCAAACTGGGCCCTACCTTTCCACATTCACACAGATGCCTCGAACAAAGCAATAGGAGCATCCTTGGGACAAATTGATGAAAAGTCACCTTATGCCATATACTTTATAAACAAAAACTTGTCAAAGGCAGAGTTAAACTATACAGTGAGCGAGAAGGAACTCCTAGCTATCGTGCATTCCTTAAACAAATTCAGACATTATATCACAGGCTATCAAACTTTTGTGCACACTGATCATGTTGCAATTACATATTTAATGAACAAACCAGATGTAAATGCTTGCATTATTAGATGGTTGCTTGTACTGCAGCAGTTTGACTTGACCATAATTGATAAGCCTGGTAAAGAAAATGTTGTTGCTGACTTTTTGTCTAGAGTAAATTTGCATGTAGGTGAAGAAGGAATGGTGGATGACCAAATTCCAGATGAACATTTGTTTTCTATCTTAGTAGTCTCTCCATGGTTTGCTGATATAGCAAACTACTTGGTTTCAACACAGTTTCCACCACACCTATCCTCAAAAGAGAAGAGCAAGATAGTAAGGAAAAACACCCCTTTCACCTGGATTGGGGGAAATCTCTTCAAACTTGGCCCAGATCAGATCTTGAGAAGATGTGTCAAGGAGGAGGAAGTCTTTGACATCCTCCTAACTTGTCATGACAGACCTTGTGGAGGTCATTTTGCAGCAAAAAGAATTGCCTTCAAGATATTGCAAGCAGGCTACTACTGGCCCACTCTTCATCGGGATGTGAGGATATATAGCAGTCAATGTGATCGGTGTTAGAGGACGGGGAAACCTACTCCAAAGGATGAGATGCCCATGCAACCTCTAGTGACCTTTAAGCCATTTGAGAAGTGTGGCATGGTCTTTGTGAGTCCTATCAGCCCTCCTTCAAAGCAGAGACAATACATCATTGTGTGCACCGATTATGTGACAAATCGAGTGGAGACAAAATCAATCAAAGTAGTGACAGAGGAAAAAGTAGCTAAGTTTTTGAGAGAAAACATATTCTACAAGTTCGGGTATCCAAGAGAGTTGGTCACAGATCAAGGCAGTCACTTTACTTCCAATTTTATTGAAGACCTGTTCACACATCATAGAATCAAGCATAAGACTTCCACCCCTTACCATCCACAAGCCAATGGGCAGGAGGAGGTCACTAACAAAGCATTGGAAGGGATCCTGACAAAGGTAGTGATCAACAATAGAAAAGACTGGGCGAACAGATTAGTTGAGGCCACTTGGGCCTACAACACAACATGGAAGACCACTACAGGGTTCACACCCTATGAACTAGTCTATGTGAAGAAGGCTTTGCTGTCAATAGAATTTGAATTCAATACCCCAAGGATGGCATCTTAGCTGGACCTAGACCTCAGCCATGCAATGAAAGAAAGATTACTTCAACTCAATGGATTGGATGAACACAGAATGTAGGCCCTTCTCCATACAGAGGTAGTCTAGCTTTAGCGGAAGATATAGCATGACAAAAATATCAAAGAGAAGCAATTCCAAGAGGGAGATTGGGCACTACTCTATGATTCAACATACAAATATTTCAAGGGCTAGCTAAGGACAAGATGGCTGGGACCCTACACTGTGGAGAAATGCAATGAAAAGGGTTTAGTTTTGATTAGAACCATTGATGATGAAGCCATCCCCATGCTTGTCAATGGACACCGGTTGAAAGTCTACAAGAAACCCCTCTCCAAGAGAGAGTTCATTGAAGATTTGAATAAGACAGTGATGGTAGTGGATCATGTCTTAGCCTCCACTTCACCCACTCATTGAAGAAAAAATAAAAAATAAAAAATAAAAAATAAAAAGACTCAAGTGAAAACCTCCATGACGTGCTTGAGTCCATCATTGGGTTAAAAACCTCTTCTGAGGCGGCCCAGTGATGTCAAAAAAGAGAGAAAATAATATCCCTCGGTGAAAACCTCCCTTGGAGGTTCCAAGGGCAGGAAATTAGGGTGAAAACCTCCCTGAGGTGCCCTAGTTGTTTAAAAAAAAAAGGAGAAAAAGAAAAATGAATTTTCATTTGCATTGCGAGTTTGCAGGAGGACTACAGGAAGCAGCAAAAGGTGCTAAGGGAGCCCTGAAACCAACACCAACACCCACCTACCTTCCTAGACCTTTCTCCATCATTCTTGGCATTTCTTTCACCTCACTGCGCTTCTTTTTCAAAAACTGTGTTTTCTATAGGAGCCTCTGTGTTTCCTACAAGAGCCTCCTATAGGAATTACAGAGAGCCATAAATGGATATAAAAGGTAGTTTGAGGGATAGGAAAGCTTCATGAGGAATCTATAAATCCTCGTACAGTCTTCAAACCTCCTTGCCATCATTTCCAAACCTGTATCACAGCCAAGCATCATTCTTCTTCCTGTCCAAGAAAACACATAAACAAACAGTTTTTCAGGAAAAGAAAAAAAAACAAAAAAATAAGAAAGGAACAACACCATCCACCTCACCTTAAGCCTACCTATTACCTCTCCATCCCTATCTACATATTTGGCATCATCTTCATAGCTCCAAGCATAGAAAGAAGCTGAATATTTAAGAGGAGAAGTAGCTATAGGAGCTCTTGTAGAAATTCTTATAGCATCTAATCCCATTAAAATCCAGTATCAACAGCAAGAGAGCGCAAACATGAAGGTGGAATAAGACACTTGAAGCTCAAATCCAGCCAGAGAAGAACCTGCATAGGACATAGCCACACATCAGCAAGAAGACAACATGAATCAAAAGAAACAAAGGCATGCAACAGAGAGAGAGCCACAACACCTCACAAGCATATACATTCGAATCTCAGGTAAGTAACTAACCTGCTCCTCTGTTTTCATTTGTGTAATTAGAAGGCATGCAAAAGTAATGAGATGTTTGATGTTGAACGAGGGAAAGGTGGCCAGATAACTTGGCCACCTTCATCTAGTTGCTTCCACTCATCTGAGGATATCACCCACACATGCGCACAGTCAACTCAAGAAAGATGTCAAGGACAGGCAGTGGAGGAAGTGTGAACTCCGATGCAATCATGAGGGGTGATTACAAGGAGGGGCCATTATGAAAAGGAAGGTGGGGACTAACGGTCCGAATATAGCTAATGTATACGTTGCCAGCTCACCCTCCATCACCGAAAATATCCATAAAGGGCAATAAGTACTCCTCTCCGAGCACTCTCACCACCTTTTCCTTCATTCTCTCATCGAAACTCAGCTACAACATTTTCCCTGTGCCCCCACAGCCTCTTAACCATTGTTTTCCACTGATCTATCCCATATTCCTACTCTCGTTGTTTTCTACAGGAGCACTTATAGGTTCTACAAGAGCACCTATAGGAATTCTACAGGAGGGACAACAGGCTTCTACAGGAGGGGCAGTGAGTTGTTAGAAGGGAGAAAACATGGGTTTTAGCATGGTTTTCGATCTGAGGAGGTAGATTCCATGCATGCCACCATTGAATATCAAAATATGCAAGCAATGGTTTAAATTTGAAGAGGAGATAAAGTCTTTAGGAGGAGGAAATACATAAAAAAATTCTGTTTATTTATTTATTTATTTTTTTAAAAACACAGTCTCCTCTATTTCTCTGTTTTCTTAAAAATTGTTGTCTCCATCTCCACATTTGGTTTTCCAAAGAAGTATAAAAAAAATGAAAGGAGGATTTATGAGGAAGAAGCCCACCAACTCCTCCAGGTTCCATGCACATCCCCGGGTAGTGGACATCTTCACAAGGGCAAATTGGATGAACTATTTTGAGAAATTCCAAGGGTTTGATGAGGAGATTGCCCAAGAATTTGTGCACTCTTTGGTCCCTCACTCAAGAACACATGCCATTGTCACCTTTAGATGCATTTCCATGGATACAACCCCCGAATTTATCAGTAGAGTCACTACCCTTCCTCTTGGGCTGCCTTGGAGTAAGTATGAGAAACCAATTGGCCAGGTTGCCAAGAAAAACTTCTTCCAAAACAATGAAACCCCTATAGAGGATAAAAATGGCATTAGAAGGGCTAGCATACCATATCCTTGGGATGAGGTTAGCTACCAAATAATCAAGTATATTTCCTGTGAGGGGAGGTACAATGTTGTCTATGGTATCACTTTAGAATCCTTCATGAATTAAGGTATGGTATGGACACTCCAGCCCCTCAGAAGCTCAGCATCCCCTACTTCCTCCTGCAGTACCTCATTGACTCCAGCTCTAAGGTTCAAGCAAGAAATTCAGATTAGCTAGCTCACCATGGGTTAATCAAAATTTTAGTGGAAGAAGCCCTCCATACATTTACACTCCCTATAACATGGGAAATCTTCCGAAACATGACAGCTGAGGATGACATAAAGGCCCTAACCTATGATGTCATTCCTACTGGCAATGAGGAGGAAGAGAAGTAAGGGGGAGAAGGTGAAGCCACTAGTGGGTTATCAGAACAAGAAGGGAAGGAGGAAAAAACTAAGATAGAGGAGGAAAAAGCTGAAGAAATAGAGCAGGAAGAAACAGAGAAAACAAAGACAGAAAAAGAGATGGAAGGAGGAGAGAATGAGGCAGAAAAGAGAGAAAAAGGAGAAGTGTCCCTTGAGACTCTAGAAAGAGAGGCAGCAGCTACTCTCACTAACCTCGGTACACGAATCAAGCCAAAACAAAAGAGGAAAAGGCAGGCCTCCATGTATTTTAGGGCTAGGAAGAGCACAAGAATCAAAACAAGGAAACATCAACCCTCTTCAAATGTGCCAATTTCAATTGAATATTCACCCTCTTCCCAAGGAAAAGAATCCCCTTCCAAGGAACCTATCACATATGAGAGGGGCACTCCTAGATCTCCCACATGGAAATAAAAGGTAGAAGTACAAGACCCAAAAATAGTCCTACAGGAGGCTCAGATAGTTCTACAGGAGACACTGTCAAAAATATAGGAGATCCAAAGCTGGAGAAAGAAATGGTACGACAGCCATAGGTAAAAAAGGAAGAAACAGAGTTACAAGAACCTAATCCCCAGCCTAGTCTTGCCTCCTACTACAATCTACTTAAAGGAGGAAGAATAATTCCACAAAAATTTGCAATTCCACTATTCTTTGAATTAGAGAAAGAGAGAATAAGAACACATAGGTGGATGCAAATAGCCAAATCCAAAGGAGTTGGGGATATTGGCCATATGGAGAACAAACTCAAAGAAATGGACAGAGAGTTGAGTGCTATTAGACATAGGGAAGCAATTATAAGAAGCCAACTTGAAACAGAAAATGAATTGCTAAGGAGGCAGCTGCAAGAGAAAGAGACCCAGCTGGAGTGCATGGCCAGCTTATTCATGGAGGCATTGCAATGTAGAACACCAGCAAAATCCTATGGCCTATATCTCAAGGACCAATGGTTGCAATTTCAGATAAAGACTTTGGCACAAAGAGGCACAATGTCTTTCCAAGATTATAGGTAGTTTATGGACCTGTGTGACCAAAGCACATCAGAGGATAAGGCAAAGATGGTTGAATTCTACCTACATAACATGGCCCTCACAGACATGAATATGTGGGACCCTAATGCCAGGCTAGGGGACCTACAACTAATGGACATGGCCTCATGGATGAACCATGAAGAGTTAAGGGCAATAGAAGTAAGAAGATTGATGATAAAAGAGCAGAAGGAGACATTAATGATTAGAGAAGAGCCATCAGATTCCATGGCACTCATCAACACACATAACCTGCTTACCAATAATCCTCAGATTGCCCCTAGATATATAAGTGATCAGGCACAAGCCATTGCACACTTTGAGGATATGGAAAGGCTACTTAGGGATGATTGTGTGCATGCATGTATGAGGACATGGAACACCTTACCACACATTCTGTAGATCAGGAAATATCATTCCCCCATGAGGATGAAAGAGCATTAAGGAGAGTTCCAATGTACAAGCGCTCCATGCAGAGGCTAAAGGTCAATTGGATTGGCCTCAAACTAAGTCCCCCACTACTGTTAGGCATGCTGGAAGGCAAAAGAGAAGAAGAAGAGTAGGAGCAGTGGAAAGCGATAGACAAAAAGGTAGGATTCTATGACAAGGAAGAGGAGACCACATCAGAAGCTTGGGATGCTAGGGAGGCCCCCAGGGCCATAAAAGATGAGGAGATGGACTAAGTTGCTCAGAGGATGAGCAACACTTTTAGTAGGGGGGTGATGATGAGCCTTATAAATGGGTAATTATATGGGCTCATTTTACCTCCTAACCTAGTCAAATCAACCATTCTCTTAGCTTATTACATGATTTTCTAGTTATATTTATGCTTATAGAGTGAGTTGAGTTAGTTATGATGCCATGTGGTCTAACATGTGTTTAATGCAGATTATTGATGAATTTTGGGGTCAAAGTCAGAGATCCAGTGGACAAATAGCAACAATAACTCGAAGTGGAAAAAGGAGAGGACTTATAGGAGGGCATACCTCTCATTTATTACTCCTCACTTTGAATTCCCCTTCATTAAGCTCAAAGTACAAGCAGCCAAGTCATGCACTAGAAGGTAGCCAAGCCTCCTTGATTTTTAGGAAGCTATTGGTAGCTTCAATTGTATAAGTAGAGAGGCCTAAGATCTCACTAGGGGCAGATTTCTGTTGTGTTTTTTCTTATGTAAACTCTGCTCAACTTCGAGCTTATTATTTTTTGATAGTTTCATGTATTCTTGCTATTGTTTTGGAAATAAAGATGGAATCCTTTTTGAGTTATCACTGAGTTACCTCAGAGAGCTGAAGCTCTTGGTTTAGGGCCCAATCCAAGTAGCCAAGCTCCTCTTTACCTGTATTTGTATTTTTTATTTCAGTTTGTAGATTAGGTTGTTGTTAGATGTATTTCTTTCATGGTTAAGAATAGGTTGATTTTAATGATTCAATAGTTTGCTTCCATTTGTTCTTTTTGTAGCAAGTTAAGCAGTGATAAAGAAAAGATTTAGAAGGCTAGCAATAGTGCCTTGGTCTCTCTTCCTCCCTTTGGGACCATGATTTGAGGCAAAGACCCTCTTGCTACCCCAAAAACACAAATTTTCCTCATTCATAGGACTTCTAGTGTTTGCAGCTTTTTAGTTGATTAATAGTATAGTTTTGCTTTGCTTAAGAACTTCTTCGTCATGCTCACTTCTTTATTTACAATAGTATTCTTTCATACTCTTCTTTCTTACAGCGTTTCTTAGCACTTCCTTCCATAGATCATAGTTTAGACTATTTTGATGCAAAAATTTGTTTTCCTAGATGCACCTATTTCATTACTTGCTTGATCTTAATGGTTGACTGTCAATTGTTTATGCAACATAACTCTTCTAGCAGTAGGCCAGCCTATCATCCATCCCATCCTCCATCTGATCCATGCCCTATAGGTCGCCCAAGTCTCCCCTCAATTCTTCCTAGTTTCCTGCATTTTCCATAGAATTTCTTCCTCTCTCCTTGAGCAAATCCAACCATATTTCTCTCTCCTAATGATTCTTGTTATACCCTAGTGCCCTAACATCTCATTCCAACCTTCATCTACCTTTTCCACCCACTCTCACACCCCCAAAAAAGAGAAAACTGCTCTCGGCCTCCTCTTGTAGGCCTCCTGTAGAACGTTGTTTTTCCTCCTGTAGATTTCCTATGTCTTCCTGTAGATTTTCCTGCAGGCTGTCTTTTGAAGGCCAAGTGTGGGAAAAGCCTCCAAAAGTCCACCTGAGACCTCCTAGGACCCATCCACACCATCCTACATTCACTCAAGTCTCAAAACCACCCTCCAACACCATCTACTCGCTGCAACATTCACAAACAATAAATTACATGCATGTCAAATTCACATAAAAATCCAAAAAGATGGTTTTTTCTCATTTACTTCTAGAAATAGCTTAGTTAGATTTACTTCCTTGAGTAGGTAATGGCATTATTTTCATGATTTTCATAATGCTTTTTGCAAAAGTAGAATTAGTTGGGTAATTAAGATTTACTAGTTTTGCTTACATTTTAGTCTTTCCCCTCTCTGCAGTTAGAGTAGTATCTATAGAGTAGTATTTCTCTCCTTTCATCACATATAGAGCTTCTTCTAGAATCCATAGAAGTTGGCTTGAGCTCCTAGTGATCTTGTGGTGGCCTACCAAGTGACAACCTGCAATAAGAACTAGTTCATGTGCATACAACACCGTCACTTCCAAGTTTGTTACGAACTACCGGGTTGATAAGAGTAAAGTAGGCAGCCCAGGAGTTGCAGCATTATTGTTGCAATACTAGTGCTCACCATATTTTTGGCACCATTTCCGAGGAAGTGTCATAGTATTCTGTGATCACTGCTTTCTTCTATTTTCTATTGCAACCTTCTGCTAATAGTTTATTTTAGCAAAAGTAGACTAGTCCTTCTTTTCCTTCAATTCTGCATTTCCTTGCTTTGCTTTTCAGTTATGAAAATTTCATTTCAACAAGAGTAGATCAGTCGTTATTTTCCTTCATTTCTGCGTTTCCTTGATTTCCTCTTCAATTTTGCAAATTTCATTTCAACAAGTTCATTTCAATTAGTTGCAATTTGTTTTGTTCAATCAATTTCAGTTTTGCAAGTACTTTTAGTGTGGGGAAAAAGAAACAAAAACCAACCGAAAATATTTCCTTTCATGCCTCATGGGAATAGAGATAACTCAGGAAAAAATTTTCCCAACACCCCCACTGCTTCACACAGCCAACCTTCTCTCTTCTTTAGTGGCTACGATCAAGAAGAACCCTTAGGTGAACAACCAAACATATTTGAAGAACCTATAAGGGAAGAAGAAGAAGAAAAAATTTCGGTTGAGCCAATGGCTAAACACAGAAATGCTAGGGGGAATGGAGAGAGAATAGAGGGTACCTTTCCCACTCGGGAGACCAACGCAGACACCAAAATGAAGAATAGAAGCCCTTCTGCCCTACCTCATTTCCATGGTCTGACTACAGAAGATCCTGACACCTCTTTGTTTGAGTTTGTTGTTATCTGTCAAACCTATGACTATGCAGAAGATGAGAAAATGTTGAAACTATTCCCTTCTACTCTCAAGGATGCAGCACTGCACTGATTCATGGGATTACTTGGAAATAGCATCACAACTTGGGGCTCAGAGGCAGCAAGCCTTTAACAACAAGTATCGAGACTATTGTAGGTCAAAAGATACTAAAGAAGAAATTTTCTGAATGACCATAGGAAGTGATGAGTCCCTGGAGGACTATGAAGAGAGGTTCTAGCTCAGTTACAAAAGGGTCGGGTGTACACTTGACCTTAAGTCTCTGAAGCTAGTCCTACTCAAGGGAATTCAAGAAGATCTTTTAGACACCCTCCATCTATTGGCCGGGGAATACATCTACCGACCGGGGGATACATCTACAAACTATCCTATGAGGACATAAAGACTATTTTTAGAAACCATTCTAGATGAGCCAGAAAGAAAGATAGGGGGAGTCGACCCATAGACAATACCTCTTCCTCTATCTCATCCATTAAAGGAGAAATTTCAAACATGCTGGAAGACTTCAAAAGTGAGATGTTGCAGACTCTTTCCATGCAAATGGATACCTTACATATCAAAAGGAAACAAGAGGAAGCAGAGAGAGCTTTGGCCATTTTTTGCCCTAGATGCACCAGGAGGCATCCTTGGAATGAATGCCCATCGAACTCTATAGAATATTTTTTTCAGACTGTGAAGAAAATCATTCTACAGACAAGTGCCCTTCCTTATCCGGACTTAAAGCTGTATATCAAGGGATTGAGGGAGTCACTGAATAGCTCTATTACATAAACCAAAGGAGGCCGCATGGACCTAGACCATATCAACAGGGGATGCAAGGGACATCTTAGGCATACTACAATCCCAACCAAGTCACTTCTATACCTTCTTGGGGCCCCCTGCTCATCCTTCCTAGTCCACACCTCCTCCTTGGTCCTTCACATCTCCATATCATGCCCAACCAGCCACCCATTCATTTCAATCCTATGCTCAATCGCAACCTCAGTGGAATGCATCTCATCAGGGGTAGAGGCCCAATAAAACTCTCCTCCTGCTCTTTTGCCTCAACCACCTGCCCGACCACAATTGTTACCTCCTACTCCACCAAAGCAACCCAAATGCTGGCCTAGCCAAATCCAAACCCGAACAATAGACAAGCTCAGCAAGTGTATAGTGGGGAACCATCATGCTCGACTTATGCTTTGGAGATTTAGGAAATTAACTTGTGGTTTGGGAAAGTTCTCCTAGATAGCCAGCCTCCACCCAGGGAGGTTGAGGAAGATAAAGAGGAAAGTGAACCTAAAGCAAATCCACCCTTTCTTGAGAGACTATTTGCAATAGTCCAGCCTACCCTAGAAGAAAATGAACTCCTGGGAGAATTGAAACATTTATGTGTGAAGATACCACTTCTCCAAGCCATAAAAGATGTGTCTATCTACAATAGGTTGATCAAAGAGAAATGCTTTAGGCATCCAGGAAGGTGCAAGAGAGATGCCCCAACCATCAATGTCATAGGGCAACTATCCAACCTGATGTTAGGGTAGGTAATCTGTCCAAAATATCTGGACCCTAGAAGCCTAGTAGTTGATGTCCACATCAATGGCACCATGATCCCACACACCTTGATTGATCTCGGAGCTGCCATTAATGTGATGACAAAGGACACAATGCTCAAACTCAACCTCCAGGGCTCCTTGAGGAAGACCATGACCGTGCTACAGCTTGCAAACTACTCCACCGTGACCCCTGAGGGGATTGTGGAAGATGTGATGGTCTCCATTGATTCTTGGGAGTACCCTGCTAATTTCTTAGTTCTCCAGCCAAAGGCAAAGCTGATTGTGTATCCTCTCATTTTGGGAAGACCCTGGTTGGCTACCACCGATGCATACATCAGCTATCGAGCTAGGAACATGACCATAAAGAACGGGCATATGTCCAAGTAGTTAATCCTATATCCTCCTGCCGAACCCTTGCTAGAACATGATCTACCTCTCTGGTTGGAGGAGGAAGATGAGGATGAAGTCTATTCTGCACCGCGTTGTGCAGTAGAAATCGCCATGGGGGGAGAACCGCAAGATGAGGATGATATGATTGAAAATCTTATTTAGAATCCACCTCCCAGTGTATCACCATTAGAGGACATATTAAGAGAAACCCAAAACAACCCCTCAACTGATCTTTGTGTGGCCGACTCCACTCCTCACCGTGTTAAGAATATAGAGTTCGGCCCATAAAGAACCTTGAAAATCAATCCGTCCCTATCCACTTCCCAGGAGAAGGAACTGTTTAGATTGCTAAGAAAACACCTAGATGCCTTCCCCTGGAGTTATAAGGAGATGAAGGGAGTGAACCCTTCAGTATATGCTCATCATATATACATCAAATAGGATTACAAGCTAGTCAGGAAGCCTCAAAGGAGGATGAATCCAACACTTAAAGATATTGTTAAGGAAGAACTATAGAAATTGCTTGATGCAGGATTCATCTATCCCATCTCTGACAATGAATGGGTCTCTCCTTTGGTGCTTGTGCTGAAGAAAAATGGTAAGTGGAGAATCTGTGTCAAATATCAGGAATTGAACAAAGCCACTAAAAAGGACCATTTTCCTTGACCTTTCATAGATCAAGTATTAGATGGTCTGGCAGGGAAAAAGTTTCTCTTCCCTAGATGGGTTTAGTGGGTACAATCAGATTCAAATTAGCTGAAAGACCAAGATAAGACCACTTTCACTTTTCCTAGGGGTACCTTTACATACCGAGTCCTTCCCTTTGGTTTGTGTAATGCTCCAGCCACTTTCCAAAGAGCAGTACTGAGTATATTTTTTGAATTAGTTCATGATGCAATAGAGATATACATGGATGACTTTACTCCTTATGGCTCTGACTTTCAAGAAGCTTTATCTAACCTAGGAAAAGTTCAAGACAAGTGTATTGAGACGAACTTGTCCCTCAGTCCAGAAAAATGTGAATTTTTAATGACTGAAGGGACCGTGCTAGGTCATGCAATATCTCAACAAGGACTACAAGTGGACCCCAACAAAATTTCCATCATCCAAAGGGTCCCACCTCCTCAAAAGGTGAGAGATGTCAGAAGTTTCCTAGGCTTAGCTGGGTATTACCAGAGATTCATTAAAGATTTCGGCAAGCTAGCCTCTCCTTTGTTTGGCCTCTTAGGTAAAGATGTCGAGTTCATATGGTCGGAAAACTATCAAGATGCCCTAGATACCTTGAAGAGCAAGCTCACGATTGCCCTAATTCTTAGAGGCCCAAACTGGGCCCTACCTATTCCACATTCACGCAGATGCCTCGAGCAAAGCAATAGGAGCATCCTTGGGACAAATTGATGAAAGGTTACCTTATGCCATATACTTTATAAGCAAAAACTTGTCAAAGGCAGAGTTAAACTATATGGTGACTGAGAGGAACTCCTAGCTGTCATGCATTCCTTAAACAAATTCAGACATTATATCACAGGCTATCAAAATTTTGTGCACACTGATCATGCTGCAATTAGATATTTAATGAACAAACTGGATGTAAATGCTCGCATTATTAGAAGGTTGATTTTACTGCAACAGTTTGACTTGACCATTATTGATAAGCCTGGTAAAGAAAATGTTGTTGTTGACTTTTTGTCTAGAGTAAATTTGCCTGCAGGTGAAGAAGGAATGGTGGATGACGGACCTTGTGGAGGTCATTTTGCAGCAAAAATAATTGCCTTCAAGATACTGCAAGCAAGCTACTACTAGCCCACTCTTCATCAGGATGTGAGGAGATATACCAGCTAGTGTGATCCATGTCAGAGGATGGGGAAACCTACTGCAAAGGATGAGATTCCCATGCAACCTCAAATGACCTTTGAGCCATTTGAGAAGTAGGGCATGGACTTTGTGGGTCCTATCATCCCTCCTTCAAAGCAGAAACAATACATCATTGTGTGCACCGATTACCTGACAAAGTGGGTAGAGAAAAAAGAAATCAAAGCAGTGACAGAGGAAAAAGTAGCTGAGTTTTTGAGAGAAAACATATTCTACAAGTTTCAGTATCCAAGAGAGTTGGTCACAGATCAAGGCAGTTAGTTTACTTCCAATTTGATTGAAAAGTTGCTCACACATCATAGAATCAAGCATAGGACTTCCACCCCTTATCATCCACAAGCCAATGGGCAGGTGGAGGTCTCTAACAAAGCATTGGAAGGGATCCTAACAAAGGTAGTGAGTAGTCACAGAAAAGACTGGGTGGATAGATTAGTTGAGGCCACTTGGGCCTACAACACAACATGGAAGACCACTACAAGGTTCACACCCTATGAATTGGTCTATGGGAAGAAGGATTTGTTGTCAATAGAATTTGAATTCAATACCCTGAGGATGGCATCTCAGCTAGACCTAGGCCTCATCCATGCGCAGAAATAAAGATTACTTCAGCTCAATGGATTGGATGCACACAGAATGCAGGCCCTTCTCCATACAGAGGTAGTACAGCTTCAAGGAAAGATATGGCATGAAAAAAAATCGAGGAGAAGTAATTCCAAGAGGGAGATTAGGCACTAATCTATGATTCAAGATACAAAGATTTCAAAGGAAAGCTAAGGACAAGATGGTTGGGACCCTACACTGTGGAGAAATGCAATGACAATGGTTCAGTTATGATTGGAACCATTGATGATGAAGCCATCCCCATGCTTGTCAATGGACACCAGTTGAAAGTATACAATAAACCCCTCTCCAAGCGAGAGTCCATTGAAGATTTGAATAAGACAGTGATGGTAGTGGAGCATGTCTTAGCCTCCACTTCACCCACTCACTGAAGAAAAAATAAAAAATAAAAAAAATAAGGACTCAAGTGAAAACCTCCATGAGGCACTTGAGTCCCATCATTGGGTTGAAAACGTCTTCTGAGGTGACCCAGTGATGTCAAAAAAAGAGAGAAAATAAGATCCCTGGGTGAAAACCTTGGAGGCACCCAAGGCAGGCAATTAGGGTGAAAACCCCCCTGAGGCGCCCTAGTTGTTTTCAAAAAAAAAAAAAGAGAAAAAGAAAAATGAATTTTCATTTGCATTGCAAGTTTGCAGGAGGACTACAGGAAGAAGCAAAAGGTGCTAAGGGAGCCCTGAAACCAACATCGACACCCATCCTACCTTCCCACACCTTTCTCCATCATTCTTGAAATTTCTTTCACCTCACTGTGCTTCTATCTCAAAAAATATGTTTTCTACAGGAGCCTCTGTGTTTTCTACAAGAGGCTCCTGTAGGAATTACAGAAAGCCAGAAATGGATATAAAAGGAAGTTTGAGGGATAGGGAAGCTTCATGAGGAATCTATAAATCCTCGTACAGTCTTCAAACCTCCTTTCCATCATTTCCAAGCCTGCATCACACCCCAAGCATCATTCTTCTTCCTGTACAAGAAAACATAGAAAAAAAAAACAATTTTTCAGGAAAAGAAAAAAAAACAAAAAAACAAGAAAGGAACAACACCATCCTCCTCACTTGAAGCCTACCTATTACCTCTCCATCCCTATCTACATATCTGGCATCATCCTCATAGCTCCAAGCATAGAAAGAAGCTAAAGATTCAAGGGGAGAAGTACCTATAGGAGCTCTTGTAGGAATTCATGTAGCAGCTAATCCCATTAAAATCCAACATCAATAGCAAGAGAGCGCAAACATGAAGGTGGAAGAAGACACCTGAAGCTCAGATCTAGCCTGAGAAAAACCTGCACAGGACACAGCCACACATCAGCAAGCAAACAACATGCATCAAAAGAGACAAGGGCATGCAGCAGAGAGAGGGAGCCACAACACCTCACAAGCAAATACATTCGAATCTCAGGTAAGTAACTAACCTGCTTCTCTGTTTGCATTTGTGTAATTAGAAGGCATGCAAAAGTAATGAGATGATTGAGGTTGACTGAGGGAAAGGTGGCTAGTTAACTTGGCCACCTTCATCTAGTTGCTTCCACTCATCCGAGGATATCAACCACACGTGCGCATAGTCAACTCAAGAAAGATGTCAAGGACAGGCAGTGGAGGAAGTGTGAACTCCGATGCAATCATGAAGGATGATTACGAGGAGGGGCAATGATGACAAGGCAGGTGGGGACCAACAGTCTGAATATAGCCAATGTATACATTGCAAGCTCACCCTCCATCACCGAAAATATCCATAAAGGGCAATAAGTACTCCTCTTCGAGCACTCTCACCATCTTTTCCTTCATTCTCTCCTCGAAACTCAGCTACAACAGTTTCTCTGTGCCCCCACAGCCTCATAACCATCGTTCTCCATTGATCTCTCCCATATTCCTACTCTCAGTGTTTTGTACAAGAGCACTTGCAGGTTCTACAGGAGCACCTACAGGAATTCTACAGGAGGGACAACAGGCTTCTACAGGAGGGGCAGTGAGTTGTTTGAAGGGAGAAAACACGGGTTTTAGCATGGTTTTCAATTTGAGGAGGTAGGTTCTGTTAGTGTCAGTCTTTCCAGCCTTCCTCTAGTGATCAAATATGCTCTTACAAAGTGATTGTGAAGTGTCAAGGTCAAATTTTGTCATTTCAGTGAGTCTTCAAGCAAAATTTGGTCACTAGGCATTAGGTCTAGGGTTTGCTCTCACTCTTTTCAAAGTTGCCCAAATTTCAATCTATGTCACTATTTCATCTGAGTCTATCATCATTCATAGGGTTGTCATTATCATGTCAATGTCTAATAAGTCATTTTACATCTTGTTCATGCTTCAGTTGCGCCTAGGTAAGGTCAGTTCCCTCTCTTAGGGTTTTGAAGGCAATTTCTCTTGGACAGTCAAATCATCGGCAAAAACTTGTTTCCTGATGTTCATACACCTTCCCCTATCTTTCATATACCTTATCAAACACTTCCCATCACTGAGATCCCCAAAATTCCTCATTTTCGCACACCTCGTTCTAGCTACAACCTGGCAATTCTAAGTGGCCTTGTTTTGCCCTTTTGGACCCCTTCCCCTCACTCAATCTCTGATATTCCACTTTCCCCTGCTTCCTAACATCCCTCCCTACTTCCAAAAATTTCCCCAAGAATTTAGAAGCCCCTTATCCCCTTCATTTCGGAAAAATTCCTTGTTTCACACATCGGGATAAGTTTCACTCAAAAGATGTTTTAGAGAAATAAAAGATGAATTTTGGGAAACTGAGAGAGGTTTTTGTCCGCAACATGCCAAAGAAGAAAAACCTCCTTCACGTTTTGCACATGTGTCATGGTTTGAGAGAAATGTCAAGAATACCGTTGCCTCAGGAGAATCAAAGACACCTCTGGAGTGACCTTGGGAAAATCAAGTTGTCTCCTAGCTTGGTTGGCAAAATGATTTTCTTGATGGGTAAAATGATAATTAGAAACAAATAGCTTTCCAATGAGCTATCATGAGCTCAATTTGGGGTTGAGGAAAGCATTCAAAAATTGACTTCAACAACACTCTTTCTTGAGGCAGCCTCATTTGACACTTTTTGACCAGTCTTGGGAGATTTGATTTTTGACAGGGAAAATGAACTTCAAATTGAAAAATTCTAGTTGGGTTGGAAAGTAGACTCCAAGGCCTTTCCAATGAGCTATCCTGCACTCAATTCTGACACCGGGAAGGCCTCCAAAAGCCTCCTGAAAAAGCGCGCGACCTCTCTAGAGGGTTCCAGCAGTTAGGAAAAAACAAGGGCGTGACCTCTTGGGTGTGCACGACCTCTCAGTCGTGCACGCGACCTTTCAGGAGCTCACCTACAGCAATTTCTTATAAACTTCAAAAATACCCCAAATCTCCTCAAGTTTGCAGCTGCTGGCCAAGGCCAATAGAGATAAGAACCTGCTCCGGAATATGAAAAACCACTATTGGGCCCGAATGCATGTATGCAAGGCAAGAATGAAGGTGCTCCAAGGACGGTTGGCCAAGGCACTCAAACGAAGAAAAAGGCTCGATCCCCTCCATATCTTGCCTGAGGCTTCCTTGAAGGAGAATGGTGCTAAATGACTCAACCCCAGCACAGATTTCAAAAAAAAATGAGCAATTTTGGTCATTTATGAATTTTTTGGTCAAAAAACAGGTTTTTGCTCCCGAGAGGTCGCGCACCGTGCGCGACCCTTTAGATTGGCAAGTCCATTTCAAGAAAAGTTTGAATTTTTGGATTTTTCATGCAAAAATATACTTACCCAGAAAAGATAAAGAAATTTCACCAAGTTTTGAGCCTCCAGAAGGTCAAAAAACAAGCAAACAATGACTTTCTGCCACCTTTTTGACACACAGGAAGCAGTCTTGGGAGATTGCAATTTTGGAGGGGAAAATGGACACAAAATTCAGAAATTCCACTTGGGTTAGAAAGCAGACATCCAGACCTTTCCAGCAAGCCTACTCTTGCCTCATTTGGACACCTGGAAGTGCCTCAAAAGCTGCTCCAAATGTGCGCGACCTCTTGAGAATCAGTGCGCGACCTCTTGGGAAATTTTCACAGAAATTGTACCTATAGCTCAGCAAAACACAATTTTGACTAGGTTTGACTTTTTGGAGTGAATTTTGATCCTCCTTGATGTAAATTATGTAATTTTATGATTTTTTGACACTTTTTATCTCTTCTAGAAGATTCATTCATGAGATAGGCAAAAATTAAATGAATGAATTGGTTTCCTAGCTTATAGAGGCAAGTTGTTTTGACTGCCTAGATTTTAGTGATCAGTTTGGAATTGGTTGAAACAGCTCCTAGGATAGTGAGCTCGACCCCTAGAGGCAAGGAAATATGTTATCTTGCCTATATTATGTACTTTCTTAGTCATTTTCATGGTTGGCCTCTTGAGGGAGAAAGCTTCTATTGTATTACTCATTGTATCTCTGCAATTTTTGGCTAAGGAAGACCAGGGTTTTGCAGTCCTTTTTTGGATTCTTGTGGTTACATGTATTGATGGTGTGTTTCTCTTTGTACTTGTAAGTTTGTTATGTGAATCATCTTCTTACTTTTTCTTCTGCAAATTAGGCAAATGAAGTGTTAAGGTAGAATTCATGGTTGCTATGCTCTGCCTTTAAGTTTGCTTAATATCAATGTTTTCAGCTGTTTAAGGAGAATTCAAGGTCCTTGTTTGCTCTCCTTAGCTTCTCACCAGTCATTCTCATCCCTCCACATCTATCAAAGGCATCAATACAGTCTCCTACCTTGCCCCAAAGAACCCCATGCAAAAACTGTGTCCAATCCCCGCACCCAAAATTGCCTTTTCCCAATTTCCCACCAAAACCCTAAAAATCCCTAAATCAAACCTTTTTATCAGTTTACTAGCCTAAAATCAGTGTTTGCACATTGGTTATCTCGCCCATTGAATATCTTTACCGAGATAGACCGGAGAGAGCCCTCTCCTGCCCCGTAGGGCTAGCTATGAGGCTAAGTGGTTTGATGTTGCCTTGAAGTTTACCTTTTTCAGCCTGAGGTGAAATTTCAAGCGCTAACAGGTTCCGTGCATGCCCCCATTGAATATCAAAATATGCAAGCAGTGGTTTAAATTTGAAGAGGAGATAAAGTCTTTAGGAGGAGGAAATACATATAAAAAGAAAAAAAAAAAAAAAAAAAAAAAAATATGTTTACTATTATTTTTTTTAAACACAGTCTCCTCTGTTTCTCTGTTTTCTTCAAAAATTGTTGTCTCCATCTGCACATTTGGTTTCCCAAAGAGGTAGAAACAAAATGATAGGAGAATTTATGGGGAAGGAGCCCACCAACTCCTCCAGGCTCCATGCACATCCAAAAGTACTGGTCATCTTCACAAGGGAAAATTGGATGAAATTTTTTGAGAGATTCCAAGGGTTTGATGAAGAGATTGCCCAAGAATTTGCCCACTCTTTGGTCCCACACTCATGAACACATGCCACTGTCACCTTTAGAGGTCTTTCCATGGAGATAACCCCTGAATTTATCAGTAGAGTCACTACCCTACCTCTTGGGCTGCCTTAGAGTAAGGATGCGAAACCAATTGGCCAAACTGCCAAGAAAAACTTCTTCCAAAACAATGAAACCCCTATAGAGGATAAAAATGTAATTAGAAGGGTTAGCATACCATATCCTTGGGATGAAGTTAGCTACCAAATAATCAAGTATATTTCCTATGAGGGGAGGTACAAAATTGTCTATGGTTATCACTTTAGAATCCTTCATGAATTAAGGTATGGTATGGACACTCCAGCCCCTCAGAATCTCAGCATCCCCTACTTCCTCCTGCAAACCCTCATTGACTCTAGCACTAAGGTTCAAGCAGGAAATTCAGAGCAGCTGGCTCACCATGGGTTAATCAAAATTTTAGTGGAAGAAGCCCTCCATACATTTACACTCCCTGTAGCATGGGAAATCTTCCGAAACATGACAACTGAGGATGACATAAAGGCCCTAATCTATGATGTCAGTCCTACTGGCAGTGAGGAGGAAGAGCAGCAAGGGGGAGAAGGTGAAGCCAATGGTGGGTTAGCAAAACAAGAAGGGAAGGAGGAAGAAACAAAGATAGAGGAGGAGAAAGCTGAAGAAACAAAGCAAACAGAGACAAAAAAAGAGACAGAAGGAGGAGAGAAATAGGTAGGAAAGATAGAACAAGGAGAAGTGTCCCCTGAGACTCTAGAAAGAGAGGCAGCAACTGCTCTCACTGCCCTTAGTACACCAATCAATCCAAAAAAAAAAGAGGAAAATGCAAGCCTCCATGTCTTTGGAGCTAGGAAGAGCACAAGAATCAAAACAGGGAAACCTCAACCCTCTTCAAAAGTGCCAATTACAATTGAAGATTCACCCCCTGCCCAAGGAAAAGAATCCCCTTCCAAGGCACATATCACATATGAGAGGGGGACTCCTAGATCTCCCACATGGAAAGAAAAGGTAGAACTACAGGACCCAAGAAAAGTCCTACAAGAGGCTCAGACAGTTCTACAGGAAACACTGTCAAAACTACAGGAGTAGGATAGCCACAGGTAAAGAAGGAAGAAACAGAGCTACAAGAACCTGATCCCTAGCCCAGTCTTACCTCCTACTACAATCTACTTGAGGGAGGAAGAATAATTCCACAAAAATTTGCAATTCCACTATTCTTTGAATTAGAGAAAGAGAGAATAAGAACACATAGGTGGATGAAAATAGCCAAATCCAAAGGAGTTAAGGATATTGGCCATATGGAGAACAAACTCAAAGAAATGGACAGAGAGTTGAGTGCTATTAGACATAGGGAAGCAATTACAAGAAGCCAACTTGAAACATAAAATGAATTGCTAAGGAGGAAGCTGCAAGAGAAAGAGACCCGGCTGGCATGCATGGCCAGCTTATTCATGGAGGCATTGCAATGTAGAACACCAGCAAAATCCTATGGACTATATCTCAAGGACCAATGGTTGCAATTTCAGATAAAGACTTTGGCACAAAGAGGCACAATGCCTTTCCAAGATTACAGGTCGTTTATGGACCTGTGTGACCAAAGCACATCACAGGATAAGGCAAAGATGGCAAAATTATACCTACATAGCATGGCCCTCGTAGACATGAATGTGTGGGACCCCAATGCCAGGCTAGGGGACTTGCAACTAATGGCCGTGGCCTCATGGATGAACCATGAAGAGTTAAGGGCATTAGAAGTAAGAAGATTGATGATAAAAGAGTAGAAGGATACATTAATGATTAGAGAAGAGCCATCAGATCCCATGGCACTCATCACCAAACATAACCTGCTTACCAATAATCCTCAGATTTCCCCTAGATATATAAGTAATCAGGCACAATCCATTGCACACTTTGAGGATATGGAAAGGCTACTTGGGGATGACAATGTGCATGCATGTATGAGGAGATGGAACACCTTACCATACAGTCTGCAGATCAGGGAATATCATTCCCCCATGAGGATGAAAGAGGCATTAAGGAGAGTGCCAATGTACAAGCACTCCATGCAGAGGCTGAAGGTCAACTGGATTGGCCTCAAACTAAGTCCCCCACTACTGTTAGGCATGCTAGAAGGCAAAAGAAAAGAAGAAGAGCAAGAGCAGTGGGAAGAGATAGACAGAAAGGTAGGATTCTATGAAAAGGAAGGGGAGACCACATTAGAAGCTTGGGATGTTAGGGAGGCCACCAGGGCCATAAAAGATGAGGAGATGCACTAAGTTGCTCGGAGGATGAGCAACACTTTTAGTGGGGATGATGATGAGCCTCATAAATTATATGGGCTCATTTTACCTCCTAACCTAGTCAAATCAACCATTCTCTTAGAATATTACATGATTTTCTAATTATATTTATGCTTATAGAGTGAGTTGAGTTAGTTATGATGCCATGTGGTCTAACATGTGTTTAATGCAAATTATTGATGAATTTTGGGGTCAAATTCAGAGATCTAGTGGACAAATGGCATAAATAACTTGAAGAGGACAAAGGAGAGGACTTATAGGAGGGAATCCCCCTCATTTATTACTCCTCACTTTGAATTCCCCTTCATTCAACTATGAGTACAAGCAACTAAGTCATGCACTAGAAGGCAGCTGAGCAAATGGAGGATGACTGATGATTATTTCAAGTTTTGGGAGCCAAGATTTCCTGATTTTTAGGAAGCTTTTGGTAGCTTAAATTGTATAAGTAGAGAGGCCTAGGGCCTCAGTATGGGCAGATTTTTGTTGTATTTTTTCTTATGTAAACTTTGCTCAACTTCGAGCTTATTATTTTTTGGCAGTTTCATGTAATCTTGCTATTGTTTTGGAAATAAAGATGGAATCCTTTTTGAGTTAGCATTGAGTTACCTCAAAGGGCTGAAGCTCTTGGGTTAGGGCTGAATCCAAGCAGCCAAGCTCCTCTTTACTTGTATTTGTATGTTTTATTTCAGTTTGTAGATTAGGTTGTTGTTAGATGTATTTCTTTCATGGTTAAGAATAGGTTGCTTTTGATGATTCAATAGTTTGCTTCCATTTGTGCTTTCTATAGTAGGATAAGCAATGATAAAGAAAAGATTCAAAAGTCTAGCAACAGTGCCTTGGTCTCTCTTCATCCCTTTGGGACCATGATTTGAGGCAAAGACCCTCTTGCTGCCCCAAAAACACACATTTTCCTCATTCATAGGACTTCTAGTGTTTGCAGCTTTTTAGTTGGTTAATAATCTACTTTTGCTTTTCTTCAGAACTTCTTCATCCTACTTACTTCTTTATTTACAATAGTATTCTTTCATCCTCTTCTTTCTTACATCATTTCGTATCACTTCCTTCCATAGATCATAGTTTAGACTATTTTGATGCAAAACTTTAATTTCCTAGATGCATTTATTTCATTGCTTGCTTGATCTTATTGGTTGATTGTCAGTTGTTTATGAAACATATCTCTTCTAGAAGAAAGCCAACTTATCATCCATCCCATCCTCCATCTGATCCATGCCCTATAGGCTTCCCAAGTCTCCCCTCAATTCTGCTTAGTTTCCTGCATTTTCCATTGAATTTCTTCCTCTCTCCTTGAGCAAATCCAACCATCTTTCTCTCTCCTGATTATTCTTGGTAGACCCTAGGTGCCCTAACACCTCATTCCAATCTTCATCTACCTTTTCCATCCACTCTAACACCCGAAAAATAGTGAAAACGTCTCTCGACCTCCTCTTGTAGGCCTCTTGTAGAACGTTGTTTTTCCTCGTGTAGATTTCTTGTGTTCTCCTGTAGATTTTCTTGCAGGCTTTCTTTTGAAGGCTGAGTGTGGTAAAAGCCTCCCGAAGGCCACCTGAGACCTCCTAGGACCCATCCACACCATCCTACATCCACTCAAGTCTCAAAACTACCTTCCTACGCCACCTACTCGCTGCCACATTCACAAACAATAAATCACATGCATGTTAAATTCACATAAAAATACATAAAAATCCAAAAAGATGGTTTTTTCTCATTTACTTCCAGAAATAGCTTATTTAGATGTTGTTTACTTCCTTGATTAGGAAATGGCATTCTTTTCATGATTTTCATAGTGCTTTTTGTAAAAGCAGAATTAGTTGGGTAATTAGGATTTACTAGGTTTGCTTTACATTTTAGTCTTTCCCCTCTCTGCAGTTAGAGTAGTATCTGTAGAGTAGTATTTCTCTCATTTCATCACATATAGAGCTTCCTTTGGATTCCATAGAAGTTGGCATGAGCTCCTAGTGATCTTGGCCGGCTAACCAAGTGAAAACCTGCAATAAGAACTAGTACTTGTGCATACAGCACCATCGCTTCCAAGTTTGTTACGAACTATCGGGTTGATAAGAGTAAAGTAGGCAGCCCAGGAGTTGCAACATTATTGCTGCAATACTAGCACTCACTGCCCTGCATCAAAAAACATTTTCAATTCTTCCTTTACTATGTCCTTGAGGGCTAGGTTCATTCTCCTCTGAGGTTGGAGCATAGTTTTGCATCCATCCTTAATGTAGATGTGATGAGTACAAACCGAGGGATGCACCCCCTTCATTTATTTATAGTTCCAAGAAAATTCATCTAAATGTTCTCTCATCATATTGCACAACTTCTCTTCTTGGATGGCTGAGAGAGAGGGGTTAATCTTCAAGTTTCTAGATGAACCAAATTCTACAACTTTGCATGGGCAGGACTTGGGTCAAGTAAGCATAATTCAGTCCAAGGACTTCTCTCAAACTCTTTCACAAGCTCATTAAGAGGTATGGTATTGGGGGGTTGGTTCCAGAGGATCTGGTCAATGAGGTCACCTTCATCAGGTTTCCCACCTCCAATAACAACATCTAGGGTACATATTGGATGGGATGTTGTATGATACACTTCATCTTCCTCCTTATCTTCTAGCCAGAAGTTTGAGTCATTCTCAATGGATGTTTGATCAAGACGGTACAATACCAATTGTTTTGACAATTACCCATTCTAAATGGTCATATTTCGGACCCTACAACTAATATAAGCATCAAAAGTGGCCAACCATGGCCTTCCCAAGATGACAAGATAACCATTGAATTTTGCTTTGCACTGGAGAACCAAGAATTCAATAGGTTACTCTCAAGAGTCAATGGAGACCATTACATCCTAATCAACTCCCTTAGAAGCCACTATGACTCTATCTGCAAGTTGCAACATTGTAGTGGTCTTTCTTAAGGTTCCTTGGAGGTTTAGTTTCAACATGGTTTCTTTAGTCATCACATTGATGGCAACCCCAAGATCAATCAAGGTATGAGGGACAATGATGCCATCAATTTTCACATCTACCACTGGACTTTTAGCGTCTAAATATTTTGGACAAATCACTCTCCCCAACATCAAATCAAATAATTGACCAATAACATTGATGGCGGGGGTGTCTCTTTTTCTCCTCCCAGGGTGTTTGAAACATTTCTCCTTAATAAGCTTATTATAGATGGGAACATCCTTAATAGCTTGGCGGAGGGGTATTTTAACACACACATTTTTGAATTCTCCTGGAAGTTCAGTCTCTTCTGTGGTGTGTTGGTTAGGATGGATCAATCTCTTAGGAAAAGGAGGGGGATTTACTTAAGAGGTACTCTATTCCTTTTCCTCTTCAATTTCTCTAGGTGGAGATGGAGTTTCTTTATCTGGAAGATGTCTTCTAGACCTAAGGTTGATTTCTTGAATCTCCACAGTATAGGTAGGGTAAGATGTCTCTCCACATTGGACCTGTTGTGCTTGCTTGTTATTCGAGTGTGGATTGGGTTGACTAGGCCTCTAAGGTTGCTTGGTTAGAGCAGGATGAGTGAGTTGTGGTTGAGGTGGAGTTGGCGGCAGTAAAGTAGGAGTTTGTTTGAGTTGAGGCCTCCACCCTTGTGATGGGTTATTCCATTGAGGAGGTTGAGAAGCATATGCCTGAAATGGTTGGTTAACAAGTTGGGAGGATATTGAGCAGCATAAGGCCAAGAAGCAGGTGTGTACCATGATTGATGAGTAGAAGAGTACCAAGATAGCAATGGTGCATTGTGGTTGGGATGGTAATAAGAGTAATATGCACCTTGCATGCCCTGTTGGTATGGCCAAGGTCCTTGAGGCATCCTTTGATTTATATAGCAGAGTTGCTCAACCCCACATTTTTCCCCTTGGTATACATATTTTAAACCAAGCAAAGAAGGACATTTATCTATGGCATGGTTTTCCTCATAGACTGAGCAAACCTATATGACATTTAATGGACATTCATTTATGGGGTGCCTTCTAGTGCATTTAGGGCATAAAATAGCTAGGGCTCTCTTTGCTTCCTCTTTTCTCCTCTTGATCTGCATGGTATCCATTTGCAAAGAAAAGGTATGTATCATTTCAATTTTAAAGTCCTCCAACATGTTCCCAATCTCATTCTTAATGGATGTCGTGGAAGGATAGGAACTGACCAAACCTTGACTAGCCCTACCCTTCTTCCTAGCAGCCCTAGAGTGATTTTTGAACATTGTTTTGATGTCATCATAGAATAACTAATGGATATCTCCCCCAGACAACATTTTTAAGGTTTCCATCATGTCCTCCCTGATCCCTCAGAGAAGAACTAGCTTGAGTGATTTAGGATCAAGAGTGCATTTGGCCCTCCTATAACTGAGTTGAAATATCTCCTCATAGTCCTATAGGATTCATCAGGTCCAAGAGTCATTCTAAATATTTCTTCCTTGTTTTATTTGGACCTATAGTAGTCCATGTAGTTTTTATTAAAGACTTGTTGCATTTGATCCCAAGTAGTGATGTTATCCCCAGGCAGACCCATAAACCAACATAAGGTTGCATCCTTAAGGGTAGATGGGAATAACTTCAGATTCTATTCATTAAAGGCATAGTCATAGGTCCTACAGACAACAACGAATTCAAACATAAAAGTATCAGGATCCTCAGAGATTAATCCATGGAATTGTGGAAGGGTAGTAGAGCTTATATTCTTCATTCTAGCCTCTCCATTAGTGTCTTTGATAGGGAAAACCTCATCGTTCCTGTTTTCAACCATGGTTTGGGTAGGTGAAATGGGTTCTTCTTCTTCCACAATAGGTTCTTCAAAGATCTCAGGTTTCTCACCTAAAGGGTCTTCTAACTCCCCTGTAGCCATAGGGGGAAGCTAATAGTCACCGAAGAAGAGTGAAGGTTGATTGTTTGAGGGTGTGGTGGTGTTTGGTAAGAATTTTCCTTGAGTATCTTTATTCCTACGAGGCATGAAAGAATTTTTTCTTCTTTATGTGATTTTTTTAAAACTGAATGAAAAAACATAAAATAATTCTTAAGTCAAAATAACATCTACCTAGACACCTCCCCGGAAACAACGCCAAAAAGTGGTGAGAACTAGTATTGCATCAAGAGTGTTGCAACTCCCAAGGTCTCCTCAACTCTATTTATCAACCCAAGATTCATACAAACTTCGAGGTGACATTGTTATATGCACATTAGATGGGATTCTACTCATGCCACCCTCAACTAGGACATTTGATCAATATTTCTCCAAGACCATTATTTCTATTAAATTAGAAGGAAACTAACTAATGAAGGTGCAATTCAGAAACTATCTCTAATGATAAAAAGGAAAATTATTTTTGAACTTAAACTTGTAAATGTTGTTGAATCAATTCATGAAAAGACAAGAGCTACACTACTTGTAGGAAGGGAACTACATTATCTTGCAATCAACCATCTAGCTATCAAATCTACTTGCAGACAGGAAGCTAATCTACCAAATCATACTTCAAGATTCCATGCATCATCTATCTAGCTCGCACTTGCATATAAATCAATGTTCTATTTGTGCTAAATATGTGATCAAGAAACTAATGCTATTCTATTTTGAAGTGAAGGAAAAAGATGGTTGGAGTGGCCTAGGTGTTTCTCTTGATCATGGAGTCACAACTGGGGATAAATCTCCTTCTAAAATAAGTTAAAATTGCATCAAATTTCAAAACATATGGATAACTAGGTTTCTACAAGTATGCTACAAGAGGTTTCTACAGGAAGGACTATAATGCTATAGGAAAGATGTCGAGAACGTTTAGGAGGTAGGAATGATGATTTCAAGGGATGGTAAGGTGGATGGAGGTTGGGGTAGATGTATGAAAGGTGGCCAATGTCCCTAGCCAAGCTCAGAGCCTTAGGAAGGCTTGTTTTGCACTAGGATAGATGCTCTGGTGACCTAAGGGAATGATCTGAAGAACAGAACGTGGAGGACAGAATGTGGGATTAATCAAAGAGGGTGAAGAAGTCCAATATGGAGATGGTGAAAGGCCCCTTGCCTGCATATCCAAACAACCCTGCAAAATCACATGCATATACCCTTTTATCATTGACAAAATGAAACAAATAATAGTGGAAAATATGAGTTGAATTTAAATGCCATCTAATCTATGCCAAAAACTTTGATCTAGTCAATAAATAAACTCCTAAGGTACATTAAGAACATGAAAAACAAGATGACTAACATAGACCTTCTTCCAAGAATAATAAACATAGTATTTTTGGAATGTGATTGTAGATCCTTCCATTCATGCTCCCATAGGAGAGATGAGATACAGGTTGCAATCACAATATTTTTGAGGGATTATTTACTAATGAAATGCAAAAAACTAATAAGAACTTTAAAATAAAAATAATTACCAATACATAAGAAGGACCTAAGCCATTGGGGTTGGGCCCAAACCCAAGAGCCTCGGGCCTCTATAACTAACTCATTGATTAACCAATAAGAAACTCTTGATTATCATTGCATCAATGTTAATTACATCCCATAACCAGTCAAAAATAATAGTATCAAGTGCTTAAGCTCGATAGCTTCCTAGCTGAAAATAAAGTTCGAATCCTAATGAGCTCTTTTGCATATTTATTTATATAAGAGGGTAGCTACTAGCAGTTCCCTAGAAAAGGAATGTTTGTCTCTCAAAACTTGAAAGGGTGGATCTTGATCTTCTTTAACTGCACTTGATTGGCTCTCAATGACCTTGTCTTGCCTGGCTTCCAATGACCTTGAATTGATGAAAGAGAGTGTCATGATCTTGGTTGATTGAGGGAGTTAAGGAGGTTGACAACATCCTAGAATATTTCCTGATTGTCTACCCTGAGTTCTTGCATTGAAATCATCACAAAAATGGTCCATTTCCTGCATTTAAACGATATTAGGCCACATGACATAGCAAAACATCTTTTACCCCTCACTATGCATAATATAACAAAAATTGTAAGTAGAAGTGAGAAAGAGATAGTTATAAAGCTGGAGGATGAAATTATAACCCTTATGATGTACCTATTGATGAGCCTCATCATACCTGAAGAGAACTCCTAGAGAAATGGTTGTTGCAGTGGCTGGTGATCCATGTAATTTGGCAGATGGATTCCTTTTATATGGACATCAATGTTATATGTACAAAGTGTTAAGAAAACGTGAGAGAGGTTGTATTGAGATAGCAACAAGGGGTATATATATATTACAATGGAGTCAAATTTTATTACATGTAAATGGGCATATTGTTGTAAGACCTGATAAGGCATGCGTACCCCTAGAAAACTTGTTAGTAAAGTCTGTGTTAGACCTAGGTGATAGGGGAATCTCGAGTTAACTAACACCCTGGGTATAAACTTTGAGAGGTGTAAGGGCCAAAGTGAGCAAAGTTGTACTGACTCACTTGGAAAGGTTGGTTTGATTTAGTTGAGGAACCCCCAAGTCAATTTTAAGGCGGGAATGATAGGTAAAATTGACACGGAGTTAGAATCAAGGTTGACCAGGTTAAACGATGATGATTTTGGGGAATGTGGTATTGTGTACACACAGTTTGCATATAATCAAGCCTATAAAAGGTTGGGAAGACTTCATTGTACAGCAGGCCAGGGATGTGAGTGGTGAAGGCTCACTTTGCCAAGCTTTTGGCCAAGGATAACGAAATTTCATTGGATTGGGTTTTTCCCCAGAGTTGTGGTTTTCCCGGATAAACATTTGTGTTTATGGTTTATGATTTTTGTTGGTTATTGTTTCTCTCTGTAAATTTTGGTAAATTAATGTTGTTCTCTTAGTAACTCTCTCGCGGTAAATTTTTGTACGGTGTTAAAACCTACATTTGGTTTCATAACCGAAGATTGTGTTTTGGCTTCAAAAGGCTACTTTTGTTTCCAAGGGTTATTTGGCCTGGTGAATGAAGAGATCGATACAAAATTTTACAGGCTTCATTACATGCAATAACATGGGCATAAAAACATGGGTACACAATACCACGTGCCCCAAAATCCTCATTGTTTAGCCTGGTCAACCTTGATTCTAACTCCGAGATAATTTTACCTAACACCCACCTCATCATTGTCCACCTGACACCTACTAATTGAAGGATGTACCTTGGACATTCCCTTCCCTTTAGTGATTGGGAACACCCAATAATTTTGTTTATTAACCACTCCTACATAGGGAGGTAACAACATTACATGCTCAAAGCCCGAAATTTGTAAGGGTAACCCACTATGAAGTCTCATTTGTGCCCTTGACTAACAAGCTTGATTCACTTACGTGCATTAATGAATTATTGTACTTGAGGGTGAGTAGACGCATTGGATCTTATATAAAATTGGTAGGTAGTTTCATCATGGGTTGGGAAACTTAACTAGGGCCCAAGCCCACCATAGGAACATATTGACACTCGTAGGGGATGTGTTGAGAGCCATGGGACTTTGTCATATGATATATAATTGTCTCATATTATAGGCACCCTCAACACCTTCAACAACTTATTCATTTCCCCACATTATATGCAAAATGATGCACTTGGACCAGCGATGCCCCTAGCTAGCTTAACAATATATATAGGTTTTGGCAACTAATCTGAGGCCCAAAGGAATTTTGTCTCATCATTAAGACATGGGAGGAAAAGCACCATCTTCTATGCCCTCATTTGGAGCAGTCTACATGATTATTTTTCATCAAAAGACCCATGAGACCACTACTTGTGCATCAAAGTCACTTTTGAGAACCACGTGATGATTTGCTTATAGATAAAGGGGCCACCCCCTTGTCTATCATTCATGGAGCCCTCACTCTTATTGTGGCACCTTGAGGACTCAATGAGGCCCTCCAACGGCCTTTCTACACAATGATTTCACATTGCATCTCACTTTTGGATGGTTTCTTCTTCACTTTATGAGCTACTTCATGGGCTTGTCACCAAGGACTTGTTATTTTCACATTATTTAATAATTGTAGGGGATATTGGGATAATTCAAATTAGTAGGAGGATCATATAAATAAAGATGCCTCTCATTTGTGACAACATTATCATCATCAGTTGGATCTCTCTTGTAAAAATACTTCACACTTTTTCTTGGATGCTATTGGAGACTTCTATTAATTCATTTCAATATCTTTGGAGGATAAAATTTCAATATTTATTGGAGCTACTTATTTTTCTATGGTTGGATATATCTCTTGTCATCTTGTGAGTGTTATTTTGTTGAATATCTTCCTTGGAACAATGTCTAATGTGTGGAATTATTTCAACTAGCTAAATCTCTTGTGCCATAATTTATTGAATATCATTATAAAATATAGTTTGGTTATAAATTGCACATGTTACTCATTGATGACAATATATGAATGTTCCTAGTGGATGGGATTATGTTATTTTTCCATGAAAATCCATAGATATTTAGTAGGTAATTATTGAAGAGTGGTTGCTAGGGAAACATTCTTTGACCTCCTTGAAGACCAATTTAGAAAATATTTCATCATCATAGACTTCATAGCCCAATAATTAGGATCTATTCCAATAAAAAATGATGTTCAACCTTCCCTCCCCCCACCCTCCCTTATTTTATTCTCTCCAAAACTTTTGGCCCCTTTTCCTAGATAGCCATCTAGGAAACCCTACAAAATTATCTAGAGGAGGAAATTTTTAAATTTGCTTGGATAGAAACCTGCGCTGGTGTCTCCTCTAGAGGATCTCAAGGTTTGATGGAATTCTCATGGTTGATTCTCTAGAAACCTCAAGCCCTAGGTATGACTTTGAAAGAAAACCTAGTAAGCTTATGTTGGATAAGGTGGTCCTCTTAAGGGTTATATGAACTTGGAATTCAGTGGAATAAATAATTCAAGACCCTTTCCTTTCTCCTACATTGATCTAGTGATCACATTAGATGAGATCCTCCCATGATAATTCAAAAAACCTAGGTCTTTTGTGGGTTCCTTTCTAAGTCTCTCAAGTATAGCAAAAGCTTATTTTGAAATAATAAATTGTCTTAGAAACCTACTTGAGAGGTAGTATCCCATCGTGTAAGTCTTGATTCTAGACATACCCAACCTCATTACATATTTCATGCCTTAGGTATTTCTTGGAGGGATTTTATTGCATCAAGCCTTAATTGAGCCTCTCTTTCAATGGGCTTAGTGGAATCACTTTTCATAGATGATCAATCCTTCATTTCTCAGGTGATTCTTATCATATCGAGAGCCCTCCCATCAGTGAAATTTCATAAAGAGAAGGGGAAACTGACTGAGGTGATAGTGGGTCTTTGTCTAATTGTTTTCATTTGGTATGTTAGTTTTCCAATAAGTTCCCCTCTTAAGACTCCTGCTAGATTGTGTGGCAATAGTCATATCCAATCTGATTCTCCAAAATGTATAATTAGATGAGTCATTCAACTTATTTTCAATCTTGAAGCATGAGGTAGACATCTTAATCAAGTCAAATAAACTCCTTCAAATCAGATTCCTTCAAATGTGATTGCCCTTGTATCCTTGGGATTGTCTTCATCTAAGCTTTGATCCTATCTTAATTTTCCAATGTTCTATGATTGAGACAATCATTTGTCACAATTATTCTTCAACTATAAATCATTTTATTCAATAAATTCAATCTTCCAACAACAATAAGTAATTTTAGATAGAAAAGTAAACCAAATTCACAATGGAAGACAACCAAGAACAATAGAGAGACAACAATTTGGTCAAATTCCATGGAAAAATCCCACAAGGGGTAAAACCCTTTCCAAATTCCTCTTCTATTAGATTGTCATCAATTTCTTACTAGAGAGATACAATATCCCAATACATCAACAATAATTCAAATGTCAAAGCCTTGACTAGACAAATTGACCATCCAATATCCAATCAAAGATGAGCCCAAAAAGTTAACTCTAGACAAAATTCAAATATTTAAATTCTAGTCAAATTCAACAACAGTAGCAATAGCCCTGACTAGTCCTAATGAACAATCAAATAAACCTCCAAAATTTTCGGTCAAAGCATCATAAATCTCAACGTCCTTAGCTTAGTCAAACTTGGTCAAAACAACCCCAAGAACTACCTCTGAAACCAGTCAAAGTCAGAATAAATGTTGCAGTTAAAGGATGTCTCAAGTCTATAGTCAACTGTGGTCAAAGTGCATATAAAAATGTGTCCTTCTCTTTCCTAAATTCATCCTTCAAGGATAGATCCAAATCCCAATTCAAAAACCAAGTCATACAAGTCCAAAACCCAAAGTCAATGTTGGTCAAATAAATCCAAAACAAAAGTCAGCGTTGGTCAACAAAAATGTCTCTCTTTCCTTCGCATGTGTGGACTCAGACCTGCAAATTTTAGATTTGTACAAACCAATCAAGAGAAGATAGTATGTGTTTATTATCTCCAAGTGATGTGACATGTGGTGTATTTATGTGTTATTGAGGAGGTCGAAATCCTTTTCCTAGACCGACATGTACTTTTGTGTAGTTGTGATTTTTACATTAAAATAATATTTTTCCTTGAGAAAATTAAATTCTTCCAATGGCTAGTAGGGTCTCCAAAGGGTGAGGAAGCCTTCCCAAAGATTGAATTTCTACCCAAGCTACCAAATTTCAGCACTTATTCTTTTGACCTTTTAATCACAAGAATTTGTATTCAAATTATTATCATCACAAATACCTCTAATGTTATCATGAGTGGAAAGTGACAACCATTCTAATGAAATATCATCATCTATATGGCATATGTCAGTTACAAAATTTGCATTGGTCCTTTCTTTTACTCTTTCATTATTTATAGTTGTTTTAGGGCCAAAGCGTTGCCATGCACTTTCAAGGTCCAAAGGCTCAACTTGCTTATGTTCACCACCTCCCTTTCCTAGGTTACATCATAAATGCTTTCCTTAGAAGTGAACAATAAGGATGGAAAAATATAGGGAACAACCTCTAATTTGTACCTTTGAATGTGTGGATGTAATATTCCTTGAGGTATTGTAGATGATATTTCATAATAGGTTCCCTATATAGAATAAATGGTTTCTGTCAAGAGTAGGAATAGTGGCATAGGGCAAGTCCATTTTGAAATTTCCTTTGAAGGTGCAATACCATCTTATGGATAAGATCAAGTCCCCCACATTAGGGGAATCTATGAAAATAGCATTCATTAGAATATATATATTACAACAAGAAACAACAAGAACCTTTAAGTCTCGGATGAGACCATGAAGTTAGATAGATTTCAAGTGAAAACCAAAAATTTCTATAAGGCCTTGTAATTTTCAATTCTAATTTATTTATGACCTTTGAAGACATCACATTAGCAGAAGCACCAAAATTAAGGATACAATTATTAAGAAGTAAATTTTTCACAACTAATGTGAGGAATTAAGGTATGCGGCCTCTATCTTTCGATCATAGTGCATATTGTGTAAGATTATAGGGGGTTTCACGTGTTTCTTATTAAGGTTAAATAATTTCGTCACTTCATATCTTTGAGGATAAAATTTAGTTAAGTCAAGAATAGGCATAAATACATTTACTTTAGTCATAGAACATCACCCAAATAAAAATTCAAAGAAAATTCATCATCTTTTTTGGTTTGTGAGGAATTAGGGTCAATATTCAAAGGTAAAGAGGATTTAGTCCATATTTTGGTGGAACATTAGTATAGCTTGGTTGAGAATTCTCATGCCACTTATTATTCCTTGTATATTGCAATGTCTTATTAAATTTGTCCCTTATTTCCACACCATTTATGTCCATATTAGGGGTATTGACACATACCTTGACAAATTCCCCATGTTGTTGCTTAGTAACATGGTAAGTTTAATTAGGCAACATAAAAAGGGGACGTGAATCATTTATCAAATTTAAGTATTCAAATTTTTCTTCTTCGTATCCTTGATTGTAAGGGCATTCATCTTCTTTATGTGATTCACAACAATTATTGCCCCAAGGGATACCTTATTGTTTGATCATATTTGTGGGAGCTAAAGTATTAAGAACATTTTCTTCATGAAAATTTCTATTCTTTGTTAACTTTAATGGCTTATTTTTATTAAATTGATATCTTGGAGGATAATTTAGATGTGGTCACTTATCCTTTCTAGGATGGTCAATCTATTCATCATAACAAGTTGTCCATGAATAAACTCATTAGTTACTTTATCAAAATTTTGAGTGAAGGAGAGAAATTCATCTTGGACAAGATCAACATGATTCATGGATCTAGATTTGGTCTTAGCTTTGGCATGAGGATTAGAGAAAATGTCAACTTTAGAGGCTACGATGGTTTATTTAATATTAGTAGCATATTCATTAGCTTAAGTAATCTTGTTTGGACATTTATCTCTTAACACAAACCCAATATGGCCATTAAAGGCATTAGTGTAGTGTAACATGATGGCATCCTCACAGGGTTTAAGGTTTGTGGGAATTAAATTTACCCATCAAATCTTTGATTGAATTCTTGAATGGTTTTAAAGTGTTTCTTTTTTCATTTCATGAAATTCGGCATTCAACAATATTCCATCTTTCATCAATGCCCATAATTTGATGAAAGCATCATGGAATTCATTCCAAGTGTTTACATCCTTCTCAAGTAAATCTCCAAACCATGATTTCATTTTTGTAAAGAAAGGGAAAGATATTTATGGCATAATAACATCCTCCTATTCAATGTACAAACCACCCACAACAAAGTAAAATAAATATAGGAAATGATAACAATATTTCTAGAGAATTTAGGTAACCATTCATCAATTTTATCAAGCATCTTGTTTGGCTAATTGTAACACCCAAACCCACCACATAGACCATCATAAGGGTAGAACAAGGAGTTACTATCATGAATTTGACCTCCACTATCCTGTCATGGAAACGGGGTCTTAAAAAATATCCATTTTTCATCTTCCTTAAAAAAAGAAAATGGATACCAGCAACTTGTCTAGCTCATCAAGATCTTTTCATAGATATAAAATTTATTGAAAATTGACACTCGAATCAAATGTTATGTTCATTTGAATTTGATCCATTAATATCTTGCCACATCAACATTATATTTCCATGTGGTTCCCACATGGCAGCCCTCCACCCCTCGTGGAGGTTCATGTCTTCACGCTCTGTCCATGTGTTTATAGCCATGCTTATGTGGCAATTCCATATCATGAATCCTACCTTTGGGCCCCACCAGACCTGTTCCATGGCCAATTAATGTTATAATGATATCGTCCCTTCAACCCCATGATACACGTTGCACTCACTTACCAACACCGAGGTCTGAGACCCTAAGGTCCATTATGTTGATGTTCCTCATCTACCCACCTCCTTGTCATATGTTTGCACCAAGAGTTTCCTAAGGTATGAGGCCCTAGTCCACTGACAACCTTATTTTCATTAAGTTTTGATATAATTATCTATCTTGGCCTTCCTCAATCCATGCACATTTACAACCTCGTTAAGGTCCTATGATCTAGGCAATAGAAAATATGCTCAAAAATAAAAGTGCTCAAAATCACTCGAAACCAGTGAAAAATCATAGGTCTCATCATTTTGATTCCAATGATGCTTGAATTGCCTCAATCTGACATCGTATGTGATATTTATTGCATTATGAAGTTTTTGGTAAACATATAAAAAAGTCAACTTGCAGCATTCACTGGGTAGGCTCTACATTGATGTGGCACTGACATCAACAGGCTACAATGGTTAGATGGGCCAATATTTTGCTAACACATGGTAGGTCATATAGCTCTCAGTGGCAGAATTTTATTGGTGGTTGAGTTTTGTGGTTAACCAAGAAGGAGGTGCCATGTGGTCATCAAAATTTTTTCCAAAATTTGTTATGGGCCGGTTGGCCTTGACAGGGTTCAACCCCACCACCTCACTGTTACAAACCAACCACCATACCATTGGACCATACATGTTTCTTTTTATATGTATATGGTGAATTTATATCTAAATTAGAGTGGTTTTGGTGTTGGCGGAGGGGGTCGTATGGGTCCTGGTGTAAACATAGGCGTCACAGAAGGGGGGGGGGGGGGCCTTATGCCATATGATGTAACCAATGGCATGGCAGAATCAAAGGGACCAAGTGGTTAGCCCTGGCCCTAGGTCCCATACTCGTTAAGTGAAACCATAAGCAAAGGGCTCAAAACAAAGGGGTTGGTGCATGGCTCAGCCCGTAGGCACATGATCTACAATGTTACCAAGGGTGGAGAGTCAGTAGGTGTGTGGCCTCTGTCCTGCGCGCCTAGCCATATGAACTACCACGTTACTGAAACTGAATGAGGAAATTGGGTTGTGGGCGCCCAACTAACTGTTCGATAAATTTCTCAATTTCAACAGAATTTCCACTGCACCCACGTGAATTTGTCACCTATAAGGTATGCCAGAGGAGGAAAGTGTTTCTATTTTTTCTATTTTGGTGAATTTTTAGGATAGATAGTAGAGAAATGGAGAAGGAGGCCTATCTTGGCCATTTTTCAGCCTTTTTAAATCCAAGAAGAGCCAACATAGGGGTTTTTTGGTGTTTTGGACACAATGGTGGCATTATTTTTGTGATTTGAGCGTTGTATGTTGATTTAATTTACATTTTGAGCATATAATATAAAGGAACAACATTGGAAGTTGGATCCAAAGATGTAGCCCATGACAAGTGAAGTCCTTCATCAAATTGTTGTTTTGTGATATTGCATGTTGTCTATTTTTATTTGGTTATATTTGCAAAACTTAAATAAAATTTCCAAATTTATGTGCTTTTGCAATTTCAATCCATTTCCCACAAGACATAAACTAGCTTGCAAACATTTTCAAGAAACCTTCAAGTTTTTAATTTCATATTAGTTTGGTATCAGAGAATGGTTGTTTTGAAGGTTTGATTGTTTTTGCAAGTGTTTTTGAATGATTAAAAGGTCTAAGTTGAGGAGAGGAGAAGGAGTGCTTGAAGAACCAAACCCTCAAATTGGTTCAAGGAGGTCACAAACTCCAAAAACTCCATCAATCATGATCCATGAAGAAGGATAGGAGTTTATGTTTGAGGATAAGAGAGATTTTAGAAAGGCTTTCTATGATATGTCTGAGATGGTGAAAGTGTTGTACAATGAAAGGACAACAAGATTCAAAGGAGAAAGTTATAATCAACAAAAAGGTAATGGTGGTGATGGGAGAAAGCATCCATCTCCACCTCCTCTTTCACCTTCATCTTCACCTCCATCCTCACCTCCTTCTTCACCTCCTTCAACACCTAGACATACTCCTCCTAGATCTCCAAAAGGACATGTTAAGTCTCTCCAAAATTACATGTTAAGTCTCCTTTACTTAATCTTGATGTCAAGTTTGAATTTCTTATGTACAGTGGGGAAGTAAATGGTTAAATTTTGGATAATTTGGTTTTTCAAATTGAAGTCTATTGCAGGATTCAAAGAATTAAGGATGGTATTACAAAGATCTAGCTTGCTTCTCTTCATTTAGAAAGTGCAACCCTCATCTAGTGGAGGCCAAAACTCAATAAGATTTGAAGAAAAGTGGTAAAATAATCTCTTCTTGGAATTATTTTGTAGCTACATTGGCTTACATGTAAAAATGAATTGTGGATTGGATTACATAGTTATTTGAGACATACTATACTTATGTTTAATCCCACCAATATAGATGAAGTATGTGTTCAAGAAACTCATTTAGAAGAAAGAGGCAAGAATGTTCCTCAAGAGACTAGAAATAAACCATCCAAATCTAGAGATAAAGGAAAGGGGAAGTCTAAAGGAAAAGGAAAAAATAACATACAAGGAATAAGGAGAGAAACTTACCTGTAAACATTGCTCAAAAGAAAGCCATGATGAATACCATTGTTGAAAACTACATCCAGAAATGAGAAGAAAGAAGTTCAATAACAAGGGGAAACAAAATAATGTTGCAACAACTAAAAAAGATCTAGGATTTTATTTAGGCGATGAAACCAAAATCAAAACCATGGGAATGAAAGTTAAATCTTTTATTGCAAGTACTAGTTATTCTAGTGAGCCTATTGAGTCTCAAAATGACAAAGAAAGAATTGAGCTTTTCTATATTAGGGTCATTACAAAACATACAAAAATTTGTACCCTATTTGATAGTGGATCCCAATTCAACCTTATTTCTAAAGCAATTGTCAAGAAACTTAACTTAGAAACTACACCTCATACTAAACCTTTGTTATGAAACCAGCTCAAGAAAAGATGGAAAAGATAGATCAACGCCTTAGAATTCAGCCTCTTCGAGGGGGCAACCTCCTTTATATTACATAAATGAACAATTCTTCGATGATACAATTGAAAATACCTCCTTTCTATATATAGGAGTCTAAGGGGTCATAACATAATCAGAGCCTACATAACAATAATAATGTAAGGGCACAATAATAATAATAATGGGCTTCTATGGGGCACAATAGTAACAATATGGGCACAATAGTGGCACAACAATATTAATAAGGGGTACAACTACA
>APFE030746001.1:128112-143736 GCA_000404065.3 Pinus taeda
CACAAATTTTCTAAGGGTTTGAAAATGGAATTCATCAAACCTTGAAATGTAGAAGGTGCATTGGTAAGGCCAAAAGGCATTACCAAAAATTCATAATGACCCTCATGAGTTCTAAAGGTTGTTTTTGGAATGTCTTCAATCTTCATTCTTATTTGATGATATCCTGAACGAAGATCCAACTTGGTGAAGTAAATTGATCCATGCAATTCATCCAGTAATTCATCAATGACAGGAATGGGGAACTTATCTTAATAGTGAGCTTGTTGAGCTCCCTATAATCCGGACACATGCGCCATGATCCATCCATCTTGTGCACCAATACTACTGGAGCAGAGAAAGAACTTTAACTCGGTTGAATTATACCAGCCTCTAGCATTTCTACAACCATACGTTCAATTTCACTCTTTTGGACATAGGGATATCTGTACGGCCTAATGATCGAAGGAACACTTCCTGGAATCAAATGAATAGCATGATCATGATCATGCATAGGTGGGAGACCTTTGGGAGTCTCAAATACCTTGGAATGATTGTCCAAGAATTTTTGGAGATATAGAGAAATAGATGATTCTGATGTGGAAACATCTAGCAAACATAATTGAGCAATTACACCTCTTTGTTCCTTTTTTAGAAGCTTTTTCATACCGTTAGAGCTGATTATCTTTCCTGGTTTCCCTGCAATACCCCATAATTCAACTTCCTTTCCTTCTGCAATACATTTCATGAAAAGTTCTTGAAAATTAAAAAATATTTTACCCAAGGATTTTAGCCATTGGACTCCTAGTACAACATCAACACCTCCCATTGGAATGGAAAGCATTGGGCTAGTCAATACATATTCTCCCATGGATAGCTTGATATTATGGCATTTTCTAGAGCAATTTATTGTTCCTCCATTTGCAATCATCACTTGACACTCTGGTGCTGGATATAGGAAGCAATTCAATTCTTTTGCTACCTTACAATGAATACAATTGTGGGTACTTCCTAAATCAATCAACACTATTACCTTTTTCTTCTTGACTTGTCCTTCTATCTTGATAGTTTGAGGAGTGGTAATTCCTGCCAATTCATTACAAGATATCGTCGGATTCATTTGTTCTTCATCTAGGCTTTGTTCCTGGAGTATATCCTCTTCTTTTGACTTTTCTTGCTCCTTTCTTCTTCCTCTTCACAATCTATGTAGAATAATTTCTTCTCAGCACACTTATGACCTTTAGTGTATTTGCTATCACAACTGTAACAAAGCCCTTTTGCTCTTTTTTCTTCCAATTGTTGTGGTGTCAACCTTATAGTTGTGGAAGACTAGGGGCAACAACACTTCCATCTTTATAGTTGTGAGTGGTATGCTTCCTGGTTGCCATAATTTTTCTTTCCATTTTTCTTGCTAACCTGAATGCCTTCTCTAATGAATCAGGTTCCCAAAGGCGGACATCATGTTGGATATTATCCTTTAAAGACCCTATGAACACATCAATCCTATGCTCCTCTGGATATCTTTTACCCTTATGTTCAGTTTTTGGAACTCCTCAATGTGCTCCATTATTGAACCCTTTTGTTTGAGACTTATCAATTGGCTAAAAAAAGTGTTGCTTTTTGTATCCTCATAATGTGTTGTCAATTCTTCCATAAAAATTTCCCAAGTAATAAATTGTTTACGAGAGCAAAGCCATTGATACCATACAAACTGATCTGGTTCCAAATATAAAGTTGTCATACAAACCCTTTGTGTGTTTTTCACATTATTGAGATCGAAAAATTGCTCCATCTGTAATATCCATGTTGCGGGATCCTTGCCATCAAACTTCCTCATAACAATTTTTAGAATATGATGGGTCTTCGATACAGCATTAGAGTCTATGGGATCATGATTAACATTTCTTTTGTTCTCATCATGAGTTTCCTTTATTACACTTTCACCCTTAGTGAACCTTTCTTGTAGCAACTTATTCATATTTATCTTCAATTCTTCCATGTCTCTCTTCAAATCTATCTTCAAATCATCCATCTTAGCTTCCACGTCATTCATCTTAGCTTCTACACCTTTCTTTAAAAATCCATCTTAGATTCTATTCCTTTTTGTGCAAGTGACACTTGTTGCACTTGGTCTCGTAATTTTGATATATCATGTTGCATTTCTTCCTCTTCTTCATGAGTCATGCTAGAGCTTTCAGGTCGCCTACTAGGTGTTCCATTTTCTTTCTTCGGGGCATCAATTACTGATAATAATGCTTCACTATGCCCTTTGAATTCCTTCAAAATAATTTTTCAAACCAAGCTTAAGCAAACATTTAAAAAAAATATACACACATTTTTTCACTTTGTAGGAGCTCGATATTGCCTCTGATGTATCTCTGTAATTTCGGATCATCCAGTTCTGAAATTGAGACCTGCAGTAGCCCTTTGTGTCCTCTTTCCAATGCCACCAGTCTGACCCCAATTGGATTCACCAATGAAGAGTTATGCCAAATCTCCCACAGTGACATGATTATAGACTAATTTAGTAGAGCGAACTTGTACGACGTTCCACGAATCATTGTTCGACCTCTGGCTCTGAAAAATATGTAGAAGAAACTACAGTTCGTCCTCTTTCTGTACCTTTTTATGAAATTTCAGTCCAATGCTCAAAGAAACAGTTATGACGATTTTCCCTAGGTCACCTGTTTGGAATGTAATTCAGGAGTATGCAAAAAGACCAACTTCCTAAAATCATATCTCCGCAATTATAGAGCAAAATACTCTGAAATTTGGACCCGAACTTTAGCGTGATGTCTTCTCAAATGGGTTTTTTTTTCAACTTCTGAAACATCACCAAAAAAAGGTTATAGTGAAAATTCCACGATGACCTGTTTGGAGCAGCGAAACCCTAGAATCCAAAGCTCTGATACCAAATGTTATGAAACTAGCTTAAGAAAAGATAGAAAAGATAGATCAACGCCTTATAATTCAGCCTCTTTGAGGGGGCAGCCTCCTTTACATTACATAAATGAACAATTCTTCGATGATACAAATGAAAAGACCTCCTTTCTATATATAGGAGTCTAAGGGGTCATAACATAATCAGAGCCTAAATAACAATAATAATGTAAGGGCACAATAATAATAATAGTGTCTTCTATGGGGCACAATAGTAACAATATGGGCACAATAGTGGCACAACAATATTAATAAGGGGTACAACTACAATAGTAATGGGGTAATCACTAGTATTATGGGGACCCAACAACCTTACCCTTTGGGTTGGGGATGTGAAGATTCCAAATTGAAAGTGACAAGAAAATGTAAACTCAAATTCACCATCCCTGCAAACTTCATTAATGAGGTATAGATTGATGTTGTACCACTTGACATATGTGGAATTCTTTTAGGGATTCCATACTTGTATGACTGAAAATCCATATTCTATCATCATGAGAACAAATATCATCTTTTTAAATATGAAGTTGAGTATATTGTTAGAGCACATCACAAGAAGATGAACTTATCTCTTGTAAGTGTCGGTCAAATGAAAAGGCTTGTTAATGCTAGTAATAATTTTGTGTGATTGATGATTAAAGCTAAAGATACTATTGAATCTGAAGCTTTCACGGGATGTGATTTAAAACTCAATCATTATTTGGTTGCATTTGTTAACACATATGACAAGATGCTTTAAGAACCTAAAGGGCTTCCTCCTAAAAGAAGAATCCAACATGAGATTCATTTGCAGCGGGATGCACCACTTCCATACATTGGCACGTAAAAAATGTCATATTTGGAGAATGCATAAATCAAGAAGGAAATTCAAGAGCTGCTTGACAAAGGGGTCATCAAGCGTAGCACATCTCCTTGTGGATCTCCCATTGTCTTGCTTCCAAAGAAGGATGGTGCATGGTGCATGTGTGTTGGTTTTAGATCTTTGAACAAGATCACGGTAAAGAATCACTATCCTCCTCCTCACATTGATGATTTTCTAGATCAGTTAAAGGATGTTGTTTACTTCACTAAGTTGGATTTGAGAAGCGGATATCATCAAATAAGGTTTGTTGAAGATGATATTTGGAAAATTGCTTTCAAGACAAAACACGGTTTGTTTGAATGGTTAGTTATGTCATTTGGGATTTACAATGCACCTACAACATTCATAAGAGTTATGAATGATGTGTTGAGACCATTCCTTAATGATTTTGTCATTTTATACTTAGATGACATTCTTATTTTCAGTAAGACTCGTGAAGAGCATGTCAAGCATTTGAAACAAGTTTTAGATGTCTTGAAGAAAGAGAAATTGCATTTAAATATTTCTAAGTGTGAATTTTGGAAAACCTCTTTGGTTTAATTGGGTCATATTGTAGGAGGGGGTGAATTGATGTTTGATCCCTCAAAAGTTGAAGTCATTGTGAATTGGCTTAAGCCCAAAAATGTAACAGAATTTAGGATTTTTTTGGGAGCAACCAAATATTGGAGAAAATTTATAGCTAACTTGTAACTCATTGCAGCACCATTACATGCTTTGACAAGTGTGAAAAAGGTATTTTAGTGGGAAGACAAGCAACAAAAATCCTTTGATACATTGAAAGAGAAAATCAGTACAACAATAGTTCTAGCACTTCCAGACATTAAGGAATCCATTTGAGATTCAAACCGATGCAAGTAATTATGCCATGGGAGTAGTTTTGATGCAACATGGTAAGCCTATTTGTTATCATTCTAGAACCTTTACCAATGCAATAATTAACTATCCAAATTATGATAAAGATTTGTAAGCTTTGGTACAAAGCGTGAAGAATGGAAGCATTATTTTATGGGTAAAGAAAGGATTATTCATACTCACCAGCAACCTTTGCAATATTTACAATCGCAAACCAAGCTACAACAAGCTAGATGGGATTTCTACAGCAATTTCATTTGGTAATCAGGTACAAGAAAGGTATATACAACAAAGTTGTTGATATGTTATCAAGGCATATTTTTAATGCATCTATCATTCTTAAGCATAACCCAATTATGCATAAAATTTATATTAAATAGTATTCTCAAGATGGCGATTTTAAAGATGTTTATGCAACATTGATTCGAGGAAATCATGTTGAAGATTTGGATTATCATGTTCATAACAAGTTGTATCATCTTAACAAGTTATGTGTTCCACAAGGTGAAAGAGTCAATATCATAAGGGATTCCTACACTTCTCTTATTGTTGGTCACCTTGGTGTAGGCAAAACAATTGCACTAATTCAGAGGTATTGTTATTGACCTCACATGAATGAAATTGTTTCAAGATATGTAAAGGGATGTTCCTCGAGTGCTACCTTGCTATAGGAAATTGGGCTTGTACACTCCACTTCATATTACCTCTCATCCTTGGGAAAGTATTTCTATGGATTTCATAGGGGGACTACTAATGTCTAGAAAAGTTCATGATTATCTATATGGTCTTGTGGATTTTTTCAACAAAATGTGTGTGTTGATGCCATGTAAGAAATAGGTTATATATGAAAATACCACAAAGATGTTCTTCCAAAATGTATGGGTTCACTTTGGGTTTCCCACTTCTATTATTTCTGATCAAGATTCTCCATTTGTCAAGAAGTTTCAGTCAATTTTATGGGAACTTATGGACACCAAGTTGAAGAAGAACACAAAATTTCATCCACAAACCGATCGTCAGACTGAAGTAGTAAGAAGAACAAAATTGCATCTCCTTCGTGGATATTGTGGTAAGCATCCTAAACTTTGGGATGAGAATTTGAATTACATCCAACATGCCTACAACCGTGCCAAGCATTCATCTACGTAAGTATCTCCATTTGAAACTTGTTTGGGTTATTTTCCAAAGTCTCCTTTGGGTTTCATCTTTGGTAAAGATATTACAGTAGATGGACATAATGATGTGGACAAAGCCAAGCATTTCATTGAAAAAATTCAGCTAATGCATCAAAGAGTACAAGAACAACTTGAGAAAAGCAAATCAAAGTACAAAGTGAGGCATGACAAGCATCAAGTTGATCATTATTTCCAAGTGGGAGATCAAGTTTGGTTGTATATTAACAAGGAAATACTTCAAGGTGAAGGTAAAAATATCAAGCCAATCTCATATGTTCCTCTCAAAATTTTGGAGAAGATTGGTAACAAAGCTTTCCGATTAGATTTGCCACCTTATATGAAAATTTATTTTCTTGTGAATGTGGAAAAGTTGAGATTGTATGAGCCTCCAATGATTGATGATCATGAATGGAATGTTCAAATTCCATCTATTGAATATTTTTCTCCTGAATATTTAGATGAGTTGCAAGAAGACTCAATTCTTGACAAGAGAATCATGACTTCACATAGATGCAATATGGAGTATCTTCTAGTGGGACTCAAAGGTACCAATCCAAGTAAAGCAAGGTGGATTGATATATGGAAAGTGCGGGATTTGTACCGTCACTTACTTGTTGAGTAAAAACAGACTTTTGGTGGTTTAAAAGCTTCAAGTGGGGAGGAATGATCCTGTTGAGAAAAAATATGATAAAAAATAAAAGTGATAAAAAATGCTCAAAACCATTTCCAAACCATATATCTCATCATTATGATTCCAATGACACTTGAATCACCTCAATTCGACAGCATATATGAAAGTTATTGTGTTTTCAAGCTTTTGGCAAACAATTAAAAAGTCAACTTGCAGGGTATATTAGGCTGCTGACTAGGTAGGGTGTACAGTGATGTGGCGTTGATGTTAGAAGGATAATAGGATATGTACATTGGGCAGATAGATAAATCACGTGCTGAAACGTGGCAAGTCGTATAGCCCTAGGTGGAAAATTTTATTGGTGGTTGACTTTTGTGGTTTACCAATTGAGAGACGTCACATGGCCTAATGGGAGGGTGCCACATGGGCCTTGGATTTTGTGCCAAATTTTTTTTATGGGATGACCAGGCTTGGTACAGTTTGACCCCATGACCTCACTGTTAAAAACCAATTGTTATACTGTTGGATTGCACATGTTTCTTGTTATATGTTTATGGTGAATTTATGTTTAAATTTGAGTGGTTTTGGCATTGGCGGAGGGGGTGAGGCACATGCCTCCAGTCCCAGGTCATATGGGTCTTGGTGTAACCATAGGCATGGTGGAAGGGGTATGGAAGTAATCCTTTGGCCCCATATCTTATGTCGTAGCATGTAACCAACAGTGTGGCAAAAGCAGAGGGGCTGAGTAGTTAGCATTGGCCCCAAGTCCCATACTCATTAATCCGAACCATAGGTGAAGGTCTCAGAACAGAGGGTATAGTGCATGGCCCAGCCTATGGGCACATGGTCTACAATTCAACTGAGGGCATAGTGACGGCAGGCGTGTGGCCTTTGGCCAACGCCTCTAGCCATATGAATTGGCATGTGACTAGAACTAAAGGTAAAAGGAAGTTGGGTTGTCAACGCCCAATTAATTGTTTGAAAAATCAGTCTATTTTTGGCAGAGTTTCCACCACGCACTCATTTTTTTTTCTTAGCGAATATGCCAAAGGAGGAAAGCATTACCAGATTGGTGAATTTCCAAGACAGATAGTAGATAAATGGAGAAGGAGACCTATCTTGGCCATTTTTCATTCTTTTTAGACACAATGGAAATATTATTTTTGTGATTTAAGCATTTTATGTTGATTTAATTTACATTTTGAACATATAATATAAAGGGCCAACATTGGAAGTTGGACCTGGAGACGTATCCCAGGAGGGGTGAACTTTGTCATCAAATTGTTGTTTTGTGATGCCACATGTTGTCTATTTTTCTCTGGTTATATCTGCAAAACTTAACTAAAATTTCCAAGTGGATGTGTTATTGAAATATTTGATCCATTTCCCATAAGACAAACTATCTTGCAAACTTTTTCAAGAAACCTTCAAGTTTTAAATTTCAGATCATCCTGAGATGAAATCATCTTGTCTACATGGCATTCTCGAGTACCACCACATATCACTCATTTCCCCCCTTCATCCTACCAAAATGCCCTTTTCTTCCCTCCATGTGGCATGCCCTCTGAGCAACATTTCACCCCAAATTCATATCATCATGCAACCGTGGCCCTCTTCTTGGGTCCCACCGCAATATCGGCTCACTGTACAATGCAATATTTTCCTATTATAGGAAGGGAAAAACTCTCGCCTTTGCTCCCATTATCTTGTCCCTTTCATCCTATGCATACATCACAATTTTTCTAAGGTTTGAGGTCGCAGGGCATTGAGATGATGTCATGCTAACACCTCTCACCCCACCCCTTGAGCTAACAAGCACTGTCTGTGCACCTCCTAGTGGGCCTCAGGCCATGAAATTTTTTTATACAATACATGATGGGGATTACCCTCTTCTAATTGATGTCCACTCTTGCCTTCACTTCTTGGTTGTATTGGTAAACACTTGGTTTTTCCAGGCATGATTTGGGAATTCACCAATATAAGTGTATGATCAGGGACTCTCCCCTGTTTATACCCTAACTACGATCCCTTGAGACTCCCATTACAACCACACCACCATCTCTCTTAAGATTTCCTTTTTTACATGGAACACACACACACATACATAGGCATGCATATGTATATAAATAAGCCACCCTTCCTAAGCTTTAATGTATTTAAATTTAACTCTCAACCTTCTCCCCAACACTCATTCTTTTTATTTTGTGACCTTCCTAAACAGGGCCTCTACTCACTGTTGTGGTCACTCTCGACCTTCTAATTCCAAGCTTAAATATGTATTTATTTATAGATACATGAATTGTTTTATATGTCAATTTTATATGCCACTATGAAATGTCATTCCTAAAATAAAACCACTCAAGAATATTTCCATTCAAGAATTAAATACCATAACAAACACAATCCATTTGATCTCATATAGAAACAATCATCCTTAATAATCACATTTTCATTTTAATACATAGAAAATAAATATTGGATTTCATTCACATTGTATTCACACTTACAATAGCGTGAGTGGAAAATTATCATGTAGATGGAAGACTAGTGACTAAGATTGGGCCTCTAATTTTCCACACAACCTTAGATTGATTGCATTGAAATCTTTCTTGTAGTCAATCACCCCCAATCTAGGTTCAAAGCTTGAGGAGGTGTCCTCAAGGGAAAATATTGGTCCAACAAATAGAAGATACAGGGAGTCAAAGACCACACTTCCTCCACCCTCTTTCACCAGCCAATACTACCCCCATGCCTTCACCCATAATTGGAAATCGAGAGTGCACTTTCTCAACTACAAACCTACAGTCAAATGGTAAAAACATAAAGAGAACCTCTATAAACTAGGAGTCCAAAGGGTTCTAATCCTTCACCTAAATAATGACTTTCATGCTCATTGAGTTTGCCCACAACTTATTCCACGGAGTCTTTTTCTTTTTTGATTCCTCTATTGTGCTTCCGTGTTGTAGTTACTCTTTTCATCCCCTTTCACCCCCTCTCTATGTTCTCCTCACTATGCATCCTCAATCCTTATCTTATGTGTTTCCTTTCCAGTATTGCTTGTGCATTAGTGTTCTTCGTCCTCCCCTATAAATATCTCTAGTCCTTGCTTGGTTGAAATTCCCACATAGTCTACGAAATAGAGCATAGGAGTATGGTATCGTTCTCCATTGAGGAAGCCCATACCCCCTCAAATTAACTATAAGTTGCATTAAATTCTTACCACACAATCATTGGTTACCATTAATAAGCAATTTTCCCAATTTCCCAAGGAACCTCATCCTCCACGGCTATGAACCTGCATCCTAATTCTCATCTAGTCCATTTCATTACAAGATTATCATTCATAAATATTTACAAGAGGGAGTTTTATCAAAAAGGGTTGTCACACTAACCTTGAATGGAAAACATATCCAAAGGCTTGAATTGTTATTGAGCCATGGCTTGGTAGGAATTGTAACTATTCATGGAGGATTTATGAACAGATATTTAACTATAGGATGCTTTTGTGGAGTTCTTCTTTTATAAACCTTAGGAGGATTAGCAAATCTCCTACTATGTACTTGACTAACAATACCTAAGTTTGAATAATCTTGTGCAACTGTTAGATGAGCACACTAAAATAATTTTTGAGATATAAGTATAAACTTTAGATCTCAAGGAGAAGGATTCAACTCCTCCTCAACAATGACGCAACAAATATTAAAACAAATTATAGAACCTTAGTGCAAAGCCTCACTCGTTTACCTACATAATGAATAGCAATGGGATTATCACCATTGTCACATTAGTGACTACTCCCCTAATTTTAGTATATGATATCCAACACAAGGGAGATTTTCTAGTACATTTTAGGGGTAAAATGGCCCAGTCAAACCAAGTCAATATCCCATTCATGGTTCTGCTTCAATTACCAATGGTCTAGAAGATCAATCAATTAGGGTTTATGGTAGATTTTTGAAGTAATTTCTAGATTTTAGTTCAAAATATCCAATGATTCATCAATAGGATTAGGTAAACCAAAAAATGTAGGTCTCCAAACACACATTGTGAAGAAACCTCATTTAGCTAAAGTAAACTAGTACGTACAATCAGAAATTGTGGCAATCAACTAGTTTATAACAACAAAAAATCTAGCCCTACAAAATATGATAATAAAGTGAAAAATGAGGGATAAATATAAGAGAAGAGGAGAAATAATTACAACAATTTATGCAATTAAAAGGCGTATAAAAACAACTAAAACTCTATATATTATCCCTAATTTATGGTTTGAAAATACATTTAACATAACACTTTTATTTCTCTAGTTTCAAACAATTCCTAACCTTGGGACAATAAAATCCTAAGAATACATGCTGAAAATGTATGATTTTGTTGTAATTAAACCCAAATTTACCCTAAAACAAGTAAATAAAATGAATTGTAGAGATTTAGATGACACAAGAAATAAGATCAGTATCTTTCTCAATCTAATGTTGATGGATTCTAAGATAAAAAAACTTTAAATACTTGCAGTAGGTTCAATATGCAAAGAACTATGGCAAGTATACTCACTTATCCCTAGGGTTCGACTCAAGGCTCTCAATATTCAAAGATGAGATAAGGGAAGGAACCTATTAACCCTCCTTCCAATAGGGGTACCAACTGTAAAGTTTTGCACTGTGACTTGGATTTTGATGTGTGTGGCTATTTAGATGACATGTCATGGTTCTTCTTGAGAGAATGGTTGCATCTTGATTTTTGAGTACTTTCACATTTCCCAAGGTAGTTCATGTTCAAGACATCTCACGTATATGAAGATATTGGTCACAAATCTAGACATAGTTCAGGGGCTATGTATGGACACTTAGAGACCTCCTATGTATACCACATGTAGCCCTATTGAGCATTGTACTTATTGTTCACCTTATCAATTGCTGTGGAGGGCCAATTTGCACACATGACAACCATGGGGTTTTATTCTAGTATTTTATTACTTGGAGGGGTGATTAGGATGAGGTATCTCTCCTTCGATATGTCTTAAATAATGTGGGCATAGCTTGAAAGAAGTATCTTGAAGAATGATTTGTTTGAATGATGATTAATTTCATTGTATTTTTATGTCACTTGGATTATGGGAGTTTAATGACCTGAATTTTCACTTATAGGAGCATATCCCATGCTTAATAGTGTGCCTTGACCTAAGGTATGACCATCGACCTTTAGTTGGGACACTATGTGGAGGTATTGGAGCATTGTTTGACATGATTTATGAAGTTATTTTCATAGTTTCATCCCATCATTGGAATATTATGCACTCTTTTCTTAAGGTCATTAAACTAAAGAAGGAGAGATGTTGGAATCTTGTTGGATGTGGAGGCCACACCACCACACTTTGAATAATTGTACCTCTCTTTGTACCATCTTTGATGGAGGTTGTTTACAATGTTCAACAACTTTGGACCATTTGGAGGCTAGATATTGCAACTTGGACGATCATTTTCTCCTCTTTTGATGGATCAACCACTCTTGTGGGGATTTTACCCATCTTACTCATTGCACATGTGGCTTAACCACTTTATTTTAATGATGTGTTAGTTTACTTGATTTGAGGATTTAATTAGATTTAGTTTTCTTAAGCTAGATATAAGGAATTAAATCAAATAATGATATTTTATAATAAAAATAGTTAGATCTCACTCTGTAAGTAGAGGAGAGCTTCCTCATTGTACTCATAGTTGGATTGCGAGCGCACCCCTCCCCTTGGAGCTTAATTGAAATATTTTTATTGAAGAATTATTGGTGTTAAGTACTTATCTATCTAGTGAATACTCGTTAGAGGAAAATTCAGCCTAAAAGTGGCCTCCTAAGGAAAATAATAAAATAAGAGATGAATTTTGGAGGGAAAAGAAGAAAACTACTTTTTTTACAGTATTTTTTGCTTATCTCCTTATAGGTTTACTCAAATTTCAAGTGTAGACAATTGCTCGATGCGGAATTAAATTCCACATCCAATGAGTACCCATTATGCATACTTTTAAGAAAACCCGCATTGATAAAAATTGAAGATACATTAAAAAAATCGTAATTAACACGCTTTTTTAATGCATCTTCATTTTTATCAATGTGGGTCTTCTCAAAAGCATGCATAATGGGTACTCATTGGATGTGGAATTTAATTCTACATCCAATGAGTGTCTACACTTGAAATTTGAGTAGTTGTTATACTAAGATAAGCCAAAAATATAATTAAAAAAAAAAAAAAAATTTCTAATTTTCCCTCCCAAATATTTACATGTACCTCTTTTTAAATTTAAAGTATTTTGATTGGTTTGCATATCATGTAAATGAAAATTTCATGGGCACATTTAAGCTGAAATTTCCTCTAATGTTCGAATTAAAGTTGTTGTTTATTGCTTATTTCTTCTATATCATTAAAAGCATCATTACGATTACTCAAGACTACCACAAGACTACTTAGGTAGATCAATTTGAAGGGTAACTTTGTCACTAGGAAGGAGGACATCTAGAGGTTATTCACACATGCTCCCCTTTGTTGGTTCAAGGTAATTTTAATGCTTCTTGTTAGGTTATATTCTCAAGTTTCTTAGTAAGGATTTTGATTTTATTTCATGCCATAATCAATCTATTGGTTGAAATATTTCCCCTTGGAGGATTCCCTTTTATTGGATCAATGATTTCATGATTCACTCTAATTATCCAAGGGTTGATTTAGCTTATAGGGCTCTAACATCTTGCCTTAATATATAAGCATTAGATAACCAACCTTAAGAGGGTTTTCTTCTTGATCTCAACTTTCCACTTGATTGCTTTTGACTCCATATACGTGGTAGGATATTGGCACTGATCTCCATATCCCTCCATCACCTATTTCAAAATAGCCTAAAAGCTCATTATTTTCCTTTTTTTGAGGCTACTATTGACATCATCTTGTGTTCATTTGACTAAGCACTAGTTATCCTAGTAGGGAAGCCCCCCTGTAGTTGGAGGAGAGCTAACCTAAAGTGAGAGGACATGTTTTGAAGGTGATAGTGAATGACCTTCCTCAAAGGTTCCAATCAGATTATGCATTGTCGATTGAGGCTTCTATTACACATGTACACTATTGGGTGGTAAAACTTGCTGGCATATTCTCTGGGGATAAAGCCCATTCTCCCGAGAAAATAAAATTTATGAGAGTGTTTTATTTAAGATACTTCTCACATGGAAACTCCATGAAGAAAATAAGCCCTTGTTCCTTACATATTTTTAAGACATTGTTGGGTGTAGAGGTGTGCACGTCCAGTAACCGTGAAGGATTTTGAAGCAAGCTCAACTTGATGATTCCATCATCGTATATTTTGTAAGGTATGATCAACATTCATCGCAAATGTCTTTATTTTTAGCCTTACTTTGAAATTTTCACAAATAAATAAAATATTGAACTTCCTCCATGGAGAGATCAATGGTATGCTTCTGTTGATTTCTAAAAAACCAAATGTTTTCCCCATGGGCATTCCTACGTAGATTTAGAAGCAATTATGCGTTTAAATAGATATGGTGAGGAAAACCATTCCTACGTAGATTCAGAAGAAATTATGAGATTCAATGGATATGGTGATTTAGTCACACAACATATGCTTACCTTTATGGAATTCAACAATAGAAATGGCCTCTTTCATGAGGACATTATCATGAAATTCTTTTCACTTGGTCTAAAAGAGATTGCAAGGGGTTGGTTCAACAATCTTGGGAAGGGAACATTTGTCCCTTCCCAAAAAGTTTGAAGCAATTGGGGTACATTAGGGCCATGGTGATGAACAACGACCCCCTATTGTCCAAGATATTAAAAAATGCTTTAAGTGGAAAAGGCTCATTAAAGAATATTCTCATCCATCCTTGTCCAAACATGAGAGGTTGTCTGTTGAAGAAGATAATTGAAAACTTAATTGGAGAGAAGAGGCATCCATTGGAAAAACAAATCTAGGCCTATGTTTGAAGCTAATCATAACATTGTCCGAGGTTTGTTAGAGGAATGGATTTTGGCCTAGGATGTTTGTGCAAAATAAAGCAATGGGGAAAAATACAAATATATCTTAAGTACAACTACTTGGAAAGTTGATGAAGAGGATAAATGTGTTGAAAATGATGGTTTCTTCACTGGAAATGTTAAAGAAGATGATGAATCATGTTATGATGTTGTTTCCAACAATGACAAGGATAAAGAAATGTGGATCAATACCCCTTTTGGGTTGGGTGATCATTGAGTGGAAGATGACAATGTCGCAATGGCTTATCAGGACTTGCTTTGCAAATATTTAAGATAGAACCATAAGAGCTTTCATATATGCACTACCCAACAAACCCACATTACTACAATGTGAATAGATAAACAAGTCTTATTTTGAATGTCTTGAAGATATTCCTCTTCATGACCACAATGAGCACTGTGATCAAGCTACATAACCAATGAGAATTGGATATTATATCAACATTTAGTTACAAGTGACTTGTCTCGTATCATACTTACTATATTTTTATGGCCACCCTAGATTATGTTTGAAACTCTCTAATTGCAAAGCCAATCTTGTTCGACCTGGAAAATGAGGGAATTTTTCCTCCACCAAAGAAAGACACTATAATTTTATTAGAAGATAAATTATATGGAAACAATAAGGCCAATGAACTTATACAACCTTTAGAGAGTAGAGAACTATGCATTTGTCCCATTAATTCCACATGCTATGAAACTTTTGATGTGTAGTTGAAACAAGGTCTTTGTAGGCCGTAATTTTTGTTCTCCAATGGTTCAACAATTTATAACGCAAGTTGTGATAAATAGGAGTAGAGGGATGAGTATATCATATGGCTATTAGGTGAATCATACAAATCTTACTCAAGTGGTTATCCCCTCTGTTAGTGTCAGTCTTTCCAGCCTTCCTCCAGTGATCAAACATGCTCTTACAAAGTTATTTTGAAGTGTCAAGGTCAAATTTTGTCATTTCAAAGAGTTTTCAAGCAAAATTTGGTCACTAGGCATTAGGTCTAGGGTTTGCTTTGATTCCTTCTAAAGTTGTCCAAATGGCGGTCTATGTCATCATTTAGCTGAGTCTATCATCATTCATAGGGTTTTCATTATCATTTCAGTGTCTAATGAGTCATTTTACGTCTTGTTCATGCTTCAGTTGCGCCCAGGCAAGGTCATTTCC
>APFE030746012.1:13675-35145 GCA_000404065.3 Pinus taeda
AATCTCAACAGAAGGCATTCGCAAATTTGAAACATTGCCTCTTCTCTACACTAGTGCTCACATTACCAGAATTGCAATAACCATTTGAGATTGATATAGATGATTCTGACTATTATATTGGGGCAGTCCTTACTCAATAGGGGCATCCAGTGGCATATCACAGTGAGGCACTTTCAGACACAGTCCAAAAGTATCCCACTTATGAAAAAGAGTTTTATTCCATTGTGCAGGTCTGACGATAATGGAAGCATTACATTTTGGGGAAGGAAACGTTCATCCACATAGACCACTGACACTTGCAGTTCATACAAACGCAAGGGAAGTTGCAGAATGATCACCATCAGAAGTGGTCCAAATACCTGCAAAAATTCCATTTAAATATCAAGTACAAGAAGGGAAACACCAATAATGCTGTAGACTGCCTCATCCGACTAGTGATCATGGTTTTAACCACCGTGATCAACTCTTGTGGGAACGAGACTTTTGATTAGCCACTTCTCTACAAAAGCGACCTAGAATTCAGCCACACATACCAGATGCTCTTGAAGGGTCAGCAAGTTCCATATTTTTACCTCCAGGATGCCATGTTATGCCACCTGGGACACCTTTGTGTTCCTTCAAGAAAGCGCGCCAAGATGATTTGGGAAGCACATTACAATAGGGCCATTGGGCATTTTGGGGTTGAGAAAACGGTGGCAGTACTGCAGAAGTATTTCTATTGGTCGAATCTTTGACATGATGTTGGGAAGTACATCAGATCCTGCACTGTACGCACTATTGCCAAATTGACCATCAAGAAGAAATGCCTCTATACTCCACTGCCTACCCCTAGTCGACCTTGCGAATCCATCTTCATGGATTACATGTCGGGTCTTCTTTCTACTAAGCATGGAAACAACTGTGTTTTTGTGGTCGTCGGCAGATTCTCAAAGATGGCCATTATGGCCGCCTTCAAGAAGAATATCACAATAGAAACCGTTGTTAAACTCTTTATTGAACAAGTATGGGTACACTTTGGGATCCCACAGTCTATCATCTTAGATTGGGGCAGTAGGTTCCTATGTACATTTTGGTCTAGTCTCTGGTCGATGCTGGACACCAAGCTCACTATGTCCACAACATTCAATCCCAAGACTGATGGCTAGACAGAGGTTGTCAACAAGATGATCGTACACATTCTGCGCATGTACAACTCAAAGCATCCACTCACATGGGATGAGAGACTCGTATATGTCCAAGATAGCTATAAGTGGGCTCTCCACAGCTCGACTGGCCACAACCTTTTTTAGGTGGGCTTGGGATTCCGGCCACTATGTCCCATTGATGTGGCCATACCATTTGCATCTACTCAGGAAGATTCGGCTCATGTCCAGTTCGAAGCCAATAAGGAAAACAACTTCATTAATCACATTCAACATATATGCTAGTAGCTCCATGATGTTTTGGAGAAATCAAATGCCAAGTACAAGCAACAACATGATCAACACCAGGTGCCACACAAATTTGAAGTGGGAAATAAAGCCTGGTTGCATTTGCAGAAAGAATGCCTTATCGGAGCCTATCATAAAATCATACCACTATGATATGGTCCTTACACGATTACCAAGGTTGCAAGAGACAATGCATTTGAGCTCAGCATGCCCATATTCCTTGGCCTGCACCCAATGTTCAATGTGGACCTCCTTTGACCATACTTCCCACCATTGCTAGAGACATCAGACATTTCAGAACAACTTACACCTATTGAGTTAAATACAGATTTCATGGAACAAGCCAAAACTGATCAGATCATGGCCATGCAGATCAAGAACACCCAATAACAAGGGATCCAACTAGATCGAGTTGTCAAAGTAGGCCAACTCCTTCACTAGGGCAAGTGGCTCACCAAGGACCAAGTTCAACAGAAATTTCCTCACCTCATGGAGGAACTCAATGCAATGGGCACCATTACTTCCTAAGGGGGGAGGAATTACCTAGGTGGATATTGGTGGCCACCTGACTATTCCACTTGGACCCCCCCATTGTTTCTTTCAATTTTTCAGTTTCCTTATTTGTACGACAATTTACTATCTTTGGCAGTTTTTTCAGGACTTGAACTTCCAGAGCCATTTTGAGGCCCTAAACGAAGTTATTTTGGAAACCTAAGACAAAAATGGGTCATTTACTAATGTTAGTCATTCAAAAGTTGTAGTCCTTGGATAGATCTTTCTAATGAGGTATTGTGCATGTCAAATGAAGATCGTATGCCAAAGTTACGACCCCGGGAAGTTGATGTACCAATTTACCCAAACGAGGCCCATAGTTTGGCACTTCATCTCCTAGGGTTAGGTTTTTGGATTTTTAGGGTTTTCCATTGTTTATCAATAATAAATAGGCCTTTGAGCCTCATTGTAACACAGTTCAGAGGCATGTAGCCACCACATATCTTCTCAGAGATAAGCTACCATCGCCCAAGATAGTCTTATTTCCATTATGTTTGTAAGCATATTTTAGTATTTGATATTAATGAAATGAAGTGTTATTTCTATTGCATATTTATATTTGTGGTTATATATGTAATTTTTTGCATTCATGAAATCTGGATTAGGATATTCCTTGGTTTGAGATCCTTCCAATGGGAGGAAGCCTTTCTAAGGGATGGATCCCTTGAGGGACTAAGAAGCATGGAAGGGGATGTTTGAACTTGGAATTTGAGTGACTGCATGAAAAATGTGTGATAATATTGTCTAAGGTACTAGGAAGTAGAGAAGGGAAGGCCATAAAACTAGTTGGATTTTGGTCATGAGCATAAATGATTGGAATGAGAAGCACATTGGGGGTGTGCCTAGAAAACTGTGAGTCAAGAATTGTTCGTTGAAAGAAAAAAGAGCATGACATAGAATCACTGAACATGAAGGTAGGTAACACTCCATAGAAATATAATAATCCAAGTTGGTTTGAACACGCCTAAAGCATCAAAAGACTTCAAAAATGGCCATTAGAAGATGGTTGAATTTATAGATTAATGGTTACTAAGTGGCTGGTAAGCCACTGTGTATATAAAATGTGTTGTAAAATCTTAAATGAGCCATGTATATAAAATTCCATAGTCAATAAGGCTTGGTTTAACAACATGTTTTGTTGTACATGGTGATTGAATGTTGAGGATGGTGTTCCCCTCAAGGGGGGGAGGATTGTGATGTTCGTTGGTTAATATTTCTCTCTAGTAAATAATTGTAATTATTCTAAATGGCTGAGAGAGGGACACATATTCCATTGCTTGAGATAAGATTTTCCTTGAGGGAATGATTGTCTTAAAATATTAGTCCTGGTTGACTAAAGTGGTTTTTCTCCCATAACAAACAACAAAAGTACAAAAATTAAAGGACAAGATGTGTTACACTATCAGGCAGGTTGTCTGATGTGCAGTCATGGAGAGGGTGGGAAGTTAGTAGGTTGAAGAAAGGAGGACCCTCATATGAGGAGAAGGGGAAAAATCTCTCACTCATGTGCACAACGAAGTAGGGAAAACAATTCATTTTAAGAAAATAGAATGTAGGAGTGTTGGAAGAGAGGCAGATAAAGAGAATAAGGTCTCTAAGGACTTGTAGAAGCAGAGAGGAAATCCTTTGTGTGAACTCTGTGGGAGAAAGGAAAAAAATCATCCAAGAGTGGGAGGTGAGAATGTAGAGGAGACAACATCCAAATTTTTTATTGTAAGCTCTAGAGGAAATTTATATACCAACAAAAGAACCTTCTTAAAGGTTGGGTGGGCATAAGCATCACAAATATAATAAAGGCTTTAGTTTGATGGATGAAGGGAGTGTCGCCTAATGGTACCATGTTTCAGTTGTTTGTTAGTTAAAAATCCCTTAGAAGCACTTTGCCTCAAGCTTTTGAATCTTGATAAGGGGTGACAATTGTAAGTAAGACTTGGCTGCATTTTTCTATGGTTGGGTGGAGTATTAGAGTCCCACTCTCAGTTGCCATAATTTTCATAAGATAATTATAAACTTATATTCATGTGTGTGATTACTATGTTGTTATTTTTGCTTGTATTAGGAAAATTCCATTCTAATGTTAAGGAGTGTTGGTTCTTGCATACATTAGTGATAACAAATGTTGTATGAGGCATGATGTGTGCTTGTAGTGTATGTGACTCAGTGTGTCATAATCTAGATTTTACTGCAAGCTCTTGCTAGCATTGTTCACATTTCTAAGTAGGAATAGTGAAGATTCCTCACTCCTTGGCCATATTGGTCTACTTACCTTGTATGTTTTCCTTTCAAGTCTTCCAATGAAGCACACACATGTTCTTGGGTTTGCATTTTCACTTTCTCAAAGCTCAAGCATAAGTGAGCCTTGCATTCCTATGTCGTTGATGAGACTATCTCATAAGCTTTGATAAATTGATCTCATGGTGTTGGACTTGACATGATATTTTCCATATACCTGATGAGATTTGTTCCTTCATTGACAACTAATCCACTATATGTTTCTTAGAGTTGTGGTAATAATAAAATTTTGGTTTTGTTACTCTTGGTAGATTTGTGCTCAATAAGGTTGGCCTAGGGTGTATATTGCTTATTTTGTTTAGAGGAAACTAATACTCTCTATAAGGTGTTAAAAATGTTAATAAGTTGAGTCTTGAGAGGGGAGCTTTATCTTCACACCAATCTCAATTTACTTTTCGATCTACCTATGGATTCCTATAGGATTTGGACATTGTAGGATTCTTGCTCACTCTCATGAGTTTGTTGCATGTTTGTTATTAGCCAAAGTTTGTTAGGTCCCTATACTACTAGTGTAACCCCTTATTGTTATTAGTACAATCCCTTATTATATTATTGTGTCCATATGGTCCCGATATTGTTATTATTAAGCACCATAGGACCCAATATTGTTTTTTTTTTTTTTTTTTTTTTAATTGTGGTTCACGAACACCTTGGCCAGTGAGTGGTTGCTATGTCCACCGAAAAATCTAGGCTAATCAACCCTTGGTCTACTGGCAAGACTTGACCCCAAGGGCTTCGGGCAGAATCGAACCTATGACCTCCCGATGGCGAGGCAATATTTTTGACCAATTGAGCTAACCCTTGGGGCTAGAAGCCCACTATTGTTATTATTGTGCCCTTGCATTATTATTGTTATGTTGACTATGATTATATTATGACCCCTTAGACTCCTATATATAGAAAGGAGGTCATGCCATTTGTATCATATAAGAATTGTTCATTTGTGTAATGTAAAGAAGGTTGCCCCCTCTAAGAGGCTTATTTATAAGGTGTTGATCTATCTTTTCAATATTTTTGTGAGTTGGTTTCATAACATTTGGTATTAGAGCTTTGGATTCTAGGGTTTCACTGCTCTAAATAGGTCATCATGGCATTGTCTCTATAACTTTTTTTTTGTGACGTTTCAGAAGTGAAAACAAAAACCCATTTGAGAAGAAATCACACTAAACCTTGGTTCCAAATTTCATATCTTTTATCGCTATATTTCTAAAGATATGATCTAAGGAAGTTAGGGTTTTTGCAAGCTCCATAATTTCATCTAAAATAGGCCATCATGGAATTTTCACTATAATGTTTTTGCTACAAAGTTTCAGAAACTAAAAAAAAATAACCATTTGAGAAAAAGTTTGTCTCAACCTTTGGTATGAATTTTAGATCTTGTATCACTATATTTCAGATATATGATCTAAGGAAGTTAGGGTTTTTGTAGATGCCCGAATTACATCCTAAACAGGTAACCTTGGGAAAATCATCATAACTTTCCCTTTGAGCATCAGATTGAAATTTTGTAAGTAGTTACAGAAAGAGGACAAACTGTATTTTCTTTGAGTATAAGTTTTAGAACATAAGATTGAAACATTGACATGTGGAACATCATACAAGCTCACTCTACTGAACTAGTCTATAATTAGGTCATCGTAGGAGATTGGGAATAAATCTTCCTTCCGGAATGAAATTGTGATCAGAATTGTGGAGTGAGAAAGAGGACTCAGAGGGATATTATGGGTTGAAATTTTAGAACTTAAATCTGAAATTACAGTGTCATAGTCATTTCAAGATCGAGCTCCTAAAATTAAGAAAAAGCGAGATGAGGAAGTTTGATGGAAAAGATCCGGTAAATTGGATACTACAGATGGAGAAATATTTTGATCTACATGGTGTACCACTGTTACAAAAGGTACGTATTGCATCTTCATATTTAGAACCAGGTCAAATTTTATGGTATAAAGGGCTTTGTTATTTTAAACCACTTGGTACGTGGTCAATTTTCATGGAGGAAATGATAGCACATTATGAGGAAACAAAGAGCAACACCTTCTTTAGCCAATTGATAAATCTCAAACAAAAGAGTTCAATGGAAGAGTCTATTGAGGACTGTCAAAAATTGAATATAAGGGAAAATTATATTCCAGAGAAGCAGCGGCTTGATGTCTCCATAGGGAATTGAAAGGATAACATTCAACATGAGGTTTATCTTTGGGAACTTGATTCATTGGAGAAGGCATTTGGGTTGGCAAGAAAAGTGGCAAGAAAAATTATGGCAACAAGGAAGTCTACTCCTGACAACTATAAAGATGGAAGTGTTGTTTCTCCTAGCCTTCTTTAACCCACAAGGTTGACACCACAAAAATTGGAAGAAAAAAGAGCAAAAGGGCTTTGTTACAATTGTGATAACAAATGCACTAAAGGTCATAAGTATGCTAAGAAGAAATTATTTTACATAGATTATGAAGATGAGGAAGAAAAGGATAAAAAAACATCAAAAGAAGAGGATATACACCAGGAAACAACCCTAGAGGAAGAATGAATGAATATAACCATATATTGTAAAGCATTGGCAAGAATTACCACTCCTCAAACTCTCAAGATAGAAGGAAATATCAAGAAGAAAAAGGTTCAAGAAGTGAAAGATCACATTGAGAAAGAAGAAATGAATCCAACCATATCTTGTAATGCATTGGCCGGAATTACCACTACTCAAACTATCAATATAGAAGGACATATCAAGAAGAAAAATGTTCACGAAGTGAAAGATCACATCGAGCATCAAGAAATGAATCTAACCATATCGTAATGCATTGGCAAAAATTACCATTACTCAAACTCTCAAGATAGGAAGACATATGAAGAAGAAAAATGTTCAAAAAGTGAAATATCACATTGAGCATCAAGAAATGAATCCAACCATATCTTGTAATTCATTGGAAACAATTACCACTCGTCAAACTCTCAAGATAGAAGGAAATATCAAGAAGAAAAATATTCAAGTAGTGAAAGATCACATCGAGCATCAACAACAAGTTCTCCAACTTTTAAAGGATAACGCCACTTTGGTGCAGAATTGAATGAAACAATAGGCACATCAACATCACAATGAAAGAAGTTTTGATGTAGGTGATTGGGTATTTTTACGACTACATCTCAAACAAGATATTTATGAGAAAGAAATGTTGGCAATACTACATGCACTTAAGAAATGGCAACCTTACCTAATGGGAAGACACTTCAAGGTAAAAATGGATTATGATAGTCTTAAATACTTTTTAGAAAAAATATTATCTTTAGAACAAAAGAAAAAATGGGTCACAAATATGTTGGATTATGACTTTCAAATCATCTACAAAAAAGGGAAGCAAAATGTTGTTGCAGATGCACTCTCAAGAAAGGATGAGGATGTGGAAGCATTGTTTTGTGCTATTTCTATTATCCAACCAGATTGGGTAAACGAAGAAAGGGATGAATGAAAGAAGGATGAAGAAGTGTGGCCACTCATTCGAAAGTTGAAGAAGATCCCAGTTAAAACAATATTGCTAGAACTTGACAAGGAAGGAAGAATCATATTCAAACCTGAAGCAGTCACATAAATAAGAACCCGACAGCTATGAAATCGATCAATTTTCGATTATCTCATAAAGTGGAAGAACTTAACCATTGAAGATCCCACATGGGAGGACAAGAATTTTATACAGAAGCATCAAGAACTACTCAAGCATTGAGGACAACACTTTTTGAAGGAGAGCGGCATGTTAGGTCCCTACACTACTAGTGTAACCCCTTATTGTTATTAGTACAACCCCCTTATTATATTGTTGTGCCCATGTAGTCTCCATATTGTTATTATTGTGCCCCATAGAAGCCCACTATTGTTATTATTGTGCCTATACATTATTAGTGTTATGTCGCTCTAATTATATTATGACCCCTTAGACTCCTATATATAGAAAGGAGGTCATGCCATTTGTATCCTCTAATAATTGTTCATTTGTGTAATGTAAAGGAGGTTGCCCCCTCGAAGAGGCTAATTTATAAGGTTTTGATCTACCTTGTCAATCTTTTTGTAAGCTGGTTTCACCACAAAGTTGTTATGAAGAATTTGGTATCTACGAATAAATACTAATTCCCTAGATAAGTAGCCATATCTAGAACAACAGTTTAAAGAACTTTAACCTTTTTCTATAAACAATAGATAAGACAAAGAGAATGAGAAGACCTACTTGTACTTTTGCTTTCCTCTTGCCTCCTTTGTATTGGTCCCGTACTTAACACGCTTGAGAAGTACCTGTAAACATCAACATGAGAGAAAGAACCAATCAAAGCAAAAGTTCTATTGATTACAAGTAAATGGAATGAGATACATTCACACATATAATCATCATATATCAAGTTAAGCATATGGAAAAAGGTGTAAATACTTTATTGATTAGAAGGAAGAGTTGCAACCATGAAGCCTGATTCGAAGTCACTCCTCTAGCTTTGGTTCCATCCACATCACATCATAAGCATGACATTTCGGCAACATAACAACATTCACAATTGTCTCAATTCTCAAACTAACATTATTGTTACACAAAAATATCGTCACCATGACTATTTGCAGTTAGTATGGGTCTATCATCACTTATACTGGCCTCTTAAGCAAGTCTCAGACCTCAGCTCTTCATGTCAAGCTTTGCAAATGAGAGAAAGACATTAAAAATCAATAAAACTCTGGTTCCACACTTTCTATCACTTTTGCCTGCGAGCCCGCACTCTTTGTTCATATTACTTGCGTATCTGCACGCTCTTTCTGTAAAGGGGTGGGTGCGTACCCCTGTAAAAGTAAAAAAGGCGCAAGTTTATTCTAAAAAACTCACTTTGGGTTAATTCTAGATGTTTCTAGAAGGAATTTTGATGTGGATTGTTCGCTCCAAGGTGGTTCATGCATCCCAAAAGAGAAGGAGCTAATCCCTTGATAGGAGGATCTATCCCTTTGAAGGAGGGCTTTATCCCTTTGAAGGAGGACCTAGTAACTTCCCTCCATTGCACTATAAATTAAGGCATTGGGTCAGTTGCTGGAGAGGTTAGAAGGTAAACATTTTGAGGGTAAATGCTGATGGAATTGGTACTTCCTATTTAAACTTGAGAGGAGAGATCACATACCTTTTGGTTTCATTGGGAAGTGAGTGAAACTTGTCAAAGTAGAGGAGACTTCTTGTTGGACCGTGGGAGGAGCTTGTACAACATCAAGGCATAGGTTGTAAAGTTCTTCTTTGATTTGAATTAATACAATCAGATTCATTTTTCTCAACAGATTGTCTTATGCGATTTGTTTCATAATCTCCTTGATCATTATTATGAATATGCTTTATGATATTGGCTTTTCAGGTGCTATTTAATTTGTTTGCTTGTTTGTGTTTGCAGACTTACTTCAAGGAAGCTCTTTTTGAGCAAGGGAGCGAGGCTTCCACAAACTTGCATTGGACCCAAGGTAGGCCTAAAACACTTGTTTGCCTTTGTTTTTTAATTGCATATTTAGAGAGAGATATTTTTTGATTGGCTTGCTTGTCACTAGATATCTTTAGATACTAGGAAGGTCGATCTTGTCCGCAACCTCGACTCATTCCGTGTGACAAAATGGCGACTCCACTGGGGACTTGATTGTTTTCCTTGTTTTTACTTTGACCTGAGAAACTTGTGTTTTTGTTTCTGTTTTTGGCTTGTTGTATGTGGAATTGGATGGATTTAGTAGATCTAGGATTGTTTTTGCTTTTCATAACTTTAGGAGAAGCCCACATCCTATTCTTCTAACACAATGCATACTTATACGCATGTTTACTTTGCACACAGAGCGTGCACACACCTGTGTAAACTCTGAACCTGCGGACCCTGCTAAAATTTTGAAAAACTTAAATTTTACTCTTTCAATTAGTTTATTTTGGTTTAGATGTTGTTATCCTCTGCCCAAACCTGCATGTGACTTGTTAAAAGCTTTCCTTGGTTTAATTCCATTGGTGTTAGGGTTTTAGGTGAAATTCCTAGAAGTTTTGGTTGCCAGTCTTGATTTTCATTTTGGTCGTGTAGTAGCTCAGAGATTAGAAGCGTAGAAGCCTCAGATCACCTTGGTTTTTACTGGCCTTCTTATGAGTCTGACCATTTGCAAAATTTTACATTTGTTGAGGAATCCATCTTGTGTTTTCTCTTTGCGAAACTTCGGAAAAAGCTTGTGTTTTAAAAGTTTGGATTTCATTTTTACAAAAGAGAACAAAAAAAATTACTTGTTTTTTGACTGATTTGTGATTCTGGACAAGTTAGTCCTTGGTTTGCTTATCGCCAAGTAAAACATCCTTGAAAAAGACATCTTGTAAGCTTTTACTTCAAATAGTTTTTTTATAGTTTATAGATCTCAAGATTTGCTTTAGTCATAGTTTTGAGTGTTTTTATAAAAATACAAAAATCTCTATTGAAAAAGGTTTGTTTTGGTAGCATTTGAGCGTTTGAAAGAAAAGGGAAATTTTTGTGAAAATAACTAGTTGCCTCGTTTTGAGTGCATTGGAACAAAAAAATCTTATTTTAATTTGTTTGTTAAGAAAGATTTGTGTTTACACGCATCTGCATTCTCAAACTCTTTCCTACCTAGAAGTTCATTGAAGAGAAAAGATTGTTTAATCATCTTAAGTGCATCTTTTTTAGTGATTTCGATTTGAGTCTTCACACCACGAGTTTCATCTCCACACCTCTTGACTTAATCAAAAACCAATAAAAATAACGCTTAAAGTAAAATTAATCTAGAAATCTTTTTATTTTAGGGTCTCTTTACACCAACATAGCTTAGGCTAGTGTCTTGGAGTAGGGAGTACTTAACTCTCCAAGACAGTAAATAAAACAAGTAGTTGTATCTTGCGGTAGGAGAGAAATCCAATTGTTGCATCTATGCTCTGGGAAAGCTCCTCTTAAAGGAGAAGCACGAGATCGTGTCTGAACCAGTGTGGGAATCAATCCTTCCTCATTGGGGATGACGCCAAATATTCACATATTAAAAATGGTAAACCTCGGATTAACCATTGTCGAGGAGCCTAGGGTAACTTATTGGTAAACCTTGGTTTATGTTAAGGAGCCTTCAAGGGGATTAAGCTTGCTACTCTGCCCTTACGTGCGTATCGGATCATAGACTATTCCCCCAGGTATATTTGTTTCTGTTGGTAACCATAGTGACCATATTCTATAGGATTCTTCCTAAGGTGACGGTGGTGGGAAGATCCCACTATACCTGGAGCAGACATCGGCTAGACTCACTTGGATTTTCTAGGGGGTTCTCTTCACTCGAGATGGTTTAGTGGAGAAACTTGTGCCAGTCTATTCATTAAGCAGGTTGCCGGGGTAATTGTTCCAATCGCTATTTCTGTATTGAACTCTGCGACATTGGATTTCATCACCAACTAGTGTTTTCGGTACGGAAAGTTACTGTTTGTGTGTGATTTGATCTCCTAGATTATTTAGGCATGTGATTCAATTTGTTTGGCTCTTTAGAGGCTTTAGGTGGTTTTCATTGAGATTTTACTTTGTTTTCGTGTGAAGTAGTTAAAATTTTTAACCGTGGCTGAATTACTGAGGAAGTCCTGTAGACTTCGGGGCCAACCTCCTGAGTTTTCACCAAGCCAGCCTGAAGGGCTATGGGCCCTGATAACTCCTAAAGACAGTAGAGTTGGGTCGCCTAAAAAAGGAGAGTCTTCTTTGGTGGTATATCCTGATTTTTCAGCATTAATAGCAGATTATAGTATGCAATCTGTGTCTGTTTCAGAAGTTACTGGTAGTGTTTCATCTACTAGTGATATAGGTGAAGAACCTGAAATATCTGAATCCGAATCTGAAATTGCTGCTACTCCAATATCAGGGTTTTCCTCTCTAGCTTCTAGTGGTCCTAGTTCATCTAGGGTAGAAAGAATAATTACCCAAAATCTTCCTTATCGACTAATAGTTATTGAAGAACTTGCTATTCCGGAAAAAGAAGAAGGAATCCCTATTCCTGAAGATCGACCTGTTATAGAGCTTAGGGAGCGTGAATCAATCTTTTACAGTCCACCTAGGAGCAGTGCTTGGTATCTTTCATTGACTAATTTTTTGGAAAACCTGGGACTAAGTTTTTCACCACCTCGTATTTCTTATCACACAACACCTAGAGGTTACTATCCTCCATTAAATATGTCGAGACAGTCGTCCATGTTTTCTCAATCTCCAGAAGCCTTTTTGTACGACGGTCCTTCTGTTCTCGCTGGGTATTAGTCCATTTGTGGTACTTTTTCGGGAGCATCTCCTCAACCTATTGAACAAGGGTTATTAACTGGAAATAATGGTACTAAACCGTTGAGTGTAGAAGATATTCTCATGATGTTGGGTACTATTCCCAATCCTCAACCTCAAGGTGGCCAGTCACCACCTGGGGGGTAGCCTCAAAATCCTCAAGTATCGCCTGGGGGGCAACCTCAAGGTACCCAGTTTGTGCCTGGGGGGCAACCTCAAAGTACTCAGTTTGCGCTTGGGGGGAAACCTCAAGGACGGTACATACCTACGAGACAGTACGTTCCTCAAGGTCAACCCCAGACTCAATATGTACCTCAAGGTCAACCCCAGTATCAATATGTACCTCAAGGTCAACCCCAGTATCAATATGTACCTCAAGGTCAACCCCACTATCAATATGTACCTCAAGGTCAACCCCAGTATCAGTACGTGCCTCAGGGTTATCAACCCCAAGGTCAGTACCCAACCCAAGGTTACCAACCACCTTCTGGTCAATCATATGTTCAAGGATATGGAAATGTACCGTTGAATTATCAACCCTGCCCTCAACCCGGTTATGGTCCTCAATATTCTCAACCTGTTATGGGTCCATACCCCAGAATGAATTTAGTGTGGGATGCATCTCAATCCCAACAGGTCTTGCAACCGAATGTGCAGTTGTCATCTCAAACTGGACAACCCTTGGTTTTTGGTTCACCCTAGCAACCTGTCCAGTCTACTGTTCAAACTTCTACACCTTTTGTAGTTTCTCAGTCTGGGCCTAGTACACCTCATACTCCGCCTCAAAAGTCTGCTGCAACTACTGCAACATCTGCTGCATCTACCCCACCTTCTTCTAGAGTATCGACAACTCCAGTTTCTACTATCCTTGTATCTACTTCTCATACATCTTTACCTCAGTCTGGACCCACGGTCCACACTTTGGTTCAGATGCCTGTAGGATAACCAGGTTTAAGTACGGTTGTCACCAGTCAACCTCAGTTTATTTAACAATCATACCAAGGATAGTCCCAATTCGGTCCTACTGTGTAGCAACCAGTCTATTAGTATCAACCATACCCTGGGTATACATATCAACAACCTCAGCAACCCCAGTATGGTCCGGTTAATCCTGGTTTTCCAGGAGGATATAATATCCCCAATGCAATTCCAATTCCTAGTTATCCTGGATATCCTCCTCCTGGGGCTGGTCTGCAGACCCAGAGTTTTAGAGACCCTAATCATCAGTTACCATTTATCGCAACTTTGGACTTGCCTGACTTGACGCGCCTTACGAACGATCCAATTAACTATCTTCTGTTTTGGCCGCTAATGCCGCATAAGTTTCCTAGTGATATTCCTAAATATGAAGGTAAGCCATGAGAGGACCCATCGAACCATGTGATGACTTATCACCTCTGTTGTGCGTCTAATTCCATTTCAGATGATTCAATCTATTTACGACTTTTCCAGCGCACTCTAATTGGTCTTGTGGCCAAGTGGTACATTGAGTTACCACGAGCCACTTTTTATAATTTTAGTCAGTTAGCTACTTCGCTTTTAACTCATTTTCAGTTGCCAGTCAGATATGACAATGGCACAAAATTATTAACTTCATTAAAGTAGTCAATGTCCACTTACATTTCAGATCATATTCATGAATGGAGACGTCGACGACGTTTAGTGAAAGTTTTTATCCCGGATCAGATCTTAGCTGAATGGTTTGTAAAATCTTTATTGCCCAAGATCACTAAGGATGTGGCTAAGCCCGGAGTTGTTACTAAGGAGCAAGTAATTGCTCAAGCACAGTACCTTGACATAGTTTATACTCAGTCGGGTATGTTACACGAGAAAATCCCCGATCTACCCAAACAAAATCAAATCGCTGCAGCTCCTTCAGGGTCTCATGCCGCTGATGGTATGATTGGTACGGTTAATACCAAAAGTAAGAAGAAGTCTTCCAAGAATTCTTCTCCTATCATAACCTTTCCAGATTCCTCGACAGGAGATTCTTCCGCAAAACTTTCCGTCGATATTCATGTTGTAGAGTCATCTACAGCTAAATAAAAAACTGGTGGTAAGAAGAAGAAGAATAAAACAGATAAGAATTCGAAAGAGGAACTAGAAAAATTAGAATCAACTGATGAGAAACGCAAACCTCGTTATCCTTGTCTTATTTGTGATGAAGAACATTTTACGAGAGACTGCCCTCATCGTGCAGAGGTCGCGAAAATTGTCAAAGGTTCCCAAACTCCTGCTGTTTTGAAGGATCCTTTTCCAAATCAAGACAGTAAAATGATAGTTTCTTCCTCTAGTGCTAATGAAGAACCCATACTGATGATGTCCCATGTTATGATTGCGACTCGATCGCAAGATTATGGCAGTAAAAGTCCTATTGATGGAAAAGAAGCAGAATCTTCTCATTCTAATCCATCAACCTCAGCTCCCGGTTCCGATCCGCTACAGATCGAGAAACCTAATCCAGACTTAGTAATAAAACCGCCCGCCAAGGGTATACTTCGAAAGTCTGCTTTCAATCCACATGTGAGAGCGGCTCAGAACTATAACATTGTTGAGGATTTAGTTGTTTCACCTTGAGGAATGTCGGCTTTGGAAGTGCTGCAATCATGTCCAACACAACGTAAATTACTTTTGTCGGCTATAGGAGCTGTTGACGTTCAGGACCCGAACCTTATAATCTTCGATCTAGAAAATAGTGCACCGTGCTTACCTCATCAAATGGCTGTCTAGATTCCAGTGATAGTCAAAAACAGACCTGTTCATAGGACTGTCATTGATGAGGGAGCTTCCACGTGTATTATGTCGATGCAGTGTTGGAGATCGCTTGGTTCTCCTTCACTAAATCAATCCCCGACGATTCTAAAGGCCTTTGATGGCCGTGGGTTTCGTCCTTTTGGAATTCTACAGGATTTACCTATAGGGGTTGAAGGTAAAACTGTTAATCTAGATGTGGAGGTGGTTGATGCCCCTCTAGATTACAACCTTCTCTTGGGTCGTAGTTGGTCTTACGTTATGACAGCTGTCGTTTCATCGGTATTTCGGCTTATAAAGTTCCCCCATAATGGAAATATCGTAACCTTAGACCAGCTGTCTTACTTTTCATTCGACCCAGCCTCTGCTGAGAGCATTCAGTTTGTTGGTAAAACGATGATCCCATAAAAGGATGTTGGAGTAGGATTAGTTAAAGATTCCAGTTTACTCGGCACTTTTCCTTTTCCTGCTATCAACGCATCGTCTTCTACTGCAACCATTCATATGATTTCATCATATACCATTGTTAATGATGATCCTTGGATCATACCTTCTGAATCTGAGATAGATTCCTTTGGTACTTTTATGCCTTTGAGTCTGTATGAACTTGCGTATCAGACCGTGCAATCGTTCTCCGACACAACATCAAACCAAATCAACTTAATGAATGAGGTCCATGAGGAATCACTTTCGACATCAAATTCGGATTTAATAACGTTTTTTGAACTTGTTCGAATTGATGAGCAAATTTGTGAAATCCTATGCGTCGATGAGTTACCATGGGAAGATCTTCATCACAGATCTTCGTTTTTACCCGAGGGATATCATTTTGAAAATGATTTTTCATCAATTTTTACAATTGAATATGTCAAGGAAGCTCAGAATCCAATGAAACATTTTGATTCCGAGTTAAACTTGGGAAATATTTCTCGAACTATTCCTCTTGACATTTCGGTTAGGCCTGGAATTGTTGAAAATGTTCATATAGGTGCCTCTTGTACGGAAGATGAAATTCAAACATACAAGGCCCTATTTCAAGAATTTCGTGATGTGTTCGCCTGGTCATATGAGGAAATGCCAAGAATTAACCCCGCAATTGTAGTTCATGAAATCAAAACTTACCCGGATTCTAAACCCGTCTGACAACGTTTGCATCAGATTCACCCAAGAAAAGCTACTGCGATTAAAGCAGAAGTTGAAAAATTACTCAAAGTAGGTTTCATTTATCCGATCCCGTTAACAGATTAGGTATTGAACATTATTCCTATTAACAAAAAGCAAGGGACAATAAGAATATGTATCGACTATAGGGTCATTAATCGAGCCTGTCCAAAGGACAATTACCCAACTCCCTATATCGATCAAATCATCGATGATTGTGCCGGTAGTGAAATTTTCTCCTTCATGGATGGTTTTTCCGGATACAATCAAATCAATATTCTATCTGCTGATCAACCAAAAACGTCATTCATTTGTCCATGGGGGACATTTTCTTATTGCAAATTACCTTTTGGGCTCAAGAACGCCGGGGAAACTTTTCAATGGGCCATGTCTTATGATTTTCATGATATCAAGCACATTGTGCAACCCTATCTCGATGACTTGCCTGCTCAGTCATTACATTGAGCTGATCATTTCGTCCATTTAAGAGCAATATTTATGAGGTGTAGGTATTATCGGATTAGGTTGAACCCCACAAGTGTGTTTTCTTTATTGAAACAGGTCAGTTACTAGGGTTTGTTGTTTCGAAAGTCGGCATTTGCGTCGATCCCTCGAAGGTTGAAGCCATTATCAAATTGCCTCCTCCTTCGAGTCTTTGCCAACTACAAAGTTTGCAAGGGAAAGAAAACTTTTTACGTCGATTCATCCCTAACTACGCTGAGATCACAAAGGGTTTTACCCCATTGTTGAAGCAGAATACTTCATTCTTTTGGGACGAGATAGCTGAGAAATCTTTTGATGCACTAAAACACGCGTTGACCCATGCACCGTTGTTGCATCCTCCCAACTACAACCAGGATTACTTCTTGTATCTCGCCGCCTCCCACTCCACCATCGGAATGGTGTTAGTTTAGGAAGATGAATTCAGTACTGAACATGTGATATATTACCTTAGTCGAACGTTAAATCCAACTAAGCTAAAATACTCGCATGTGGAGAAATTGGCATTGGCAGCTGTTCAAGCTGTCCAACGTTTTCGTCACTACATTTTACTACGTAAGACTACGGTTATTTCTGATTGCAACCCTATGATCTATATTTTGACCAAGCAATTGCTGGGGGGTAAGTACTCCAAATGGATTGTCATCCTGCAGGAGTTCGACTTGGAATTTGAAAAGTCTAAGTCAAAGAAATCTTTAGTATTTGTGGAGTTAATGTGTGACTTCCCGTGTGCTGACACAGAAACTGTGGCAGAGGAGCCCATTGTGGATGAATCCTTGTTTCTAATCAGCACTTTAGATCCATGGTACGGGGATATCATCGTTTATCTCCAAACCCAATCCTTTTGGCCAGATATTTCACGGTCGGAACGTCGAAAAATACGATTCCAGTCCCAACAATTCAAAATTATTGGAGATACTCTTTATCATCATGGGGCGAACTCTGTTTTTCGACGTTGTTTGACTCATGAGGAAGCTGAAAGGATCCTAAATGACTGTCACTCTGGAGCGTGTGGCGGTCATATGTCTGGGTATGCCACAGCCCAAAAGATATTGCGCGCTGCCAAATGTTTGATCGAAATATGCGCGCTCCACCTACTCCTCTTCACCCTATAATTTCCGTTGGTCCTTTTGCCAAATGGGGTATTGATTTTATTACATGTAACCCTCACTCGGCCGGGTGGCATGCGTATATCATCCTTGCGGTAGATTATTTTACCAAGTGGGCCGAGGCGATGCCTACATTTGAGGCATACGGAAAAACAACTGCGATTTTCGTATTCAATCATATAATTGCTAGGTTTGGTGTTCCACAAGTGATTATCACTGATCATGGGCATCATTTTCGAAACGTTATGATGACTGAACTTACAGGTCAGCTTGGCTTGCGTCACGACAGTTCAACTCCTTATTATCCACAAGCTAATGGCCTGGTTGAAGCCGTCAAAAAAGTTCTAGTCATCATGATCCGACGAATCATTGGGATGCATCGGTCGAATTGGCATAACATGCTATTTTCAGTGCTTTGGGAGTATCAAACCTCAGTAAAAACGTCGACAGGTTTCACTCCTTTCCAACTAGTTTATGGTTTGGAAGCTGTGTTACCCATTGAGTGCGAAATCCCGTCATTGCAAATGGCCATCGAGTTACTTCCAGCCACTTCCGAAGAGGAAAGAAGTTTGTTATACTTGGCTCAGCTAGATGAGAATCGACGCGATGTTGCATTAGTGATCAAATCTCATGCAAAACGTATTAAAGCTCAGTATGATCGAAATGTGACCCCTCGAAATTTTTCGGAAGGAGATCTAGTCTTATTATACGATCAGGAAAATGATAAATTAGGCACTGGAAAATTCGTGGCTATGTGGCATGGTCCCTATGTTGTCAAGTGAAAGCTAGCAAAAAGAGCCTATGAATTGGTAGACTTTGACGGGGTCTCTTTAGGTAAACCCAGAAATGGCCTTTACCTGAAGATATTATGCTTAAAACGAGTGTGGAGATTTTTTTAGTTAGGTTAGTTTTCTTCTAGCTGGTGTGTTTTAGATTAAAGTGTGCTTAGCTTAGAGATTGAGTTTTCCGTCGTTATTCCTGCTTATCTTGGTTTTACGTTTGATGTCGCAGATGTCAACGCCTCTTCAAACATATATTGGTTACGCTGATGGCGCTTGTCGTAGTACACGGAATATTTCTTCCGCAGCTTGGGTTATCTATTCGCCCTCTGACGAGTTGGTATCTATGCATGGGTAAGCCTCGGTCAAACAACAAACAACATTGCAGAGTATAGTGCAGTAGTGGAGTTATTATCTGAATCTATTTCATTCGGGATTCGGAGTTTGATAGTGAGGTTAGATTCTGAACTCGTTGTATTACAACTTAATAGAGTATACGCCATTAGAAATCCAGTTTTATTAAGATTATTTTTGAGAGTGCGTCTCTTGGAACGTGAATTTTATTATATTGAATATCAGCGTATTCCAAGATCTGTAAATACATTAGCAAATGCAATTGCTTCTCAATTGTTAAGTAGACATGTGCGATAACCATAGAAGTAAATTTAAAAACATTCCATAACATGTTTAACAAGACAAGCCAGTAATAACGATATCATATATATATAGGAGTGTTTCAAAAAATACATTGTCCTCGATCATAGGTTGAAAAACACCTTATGATCAGCTTAAATGATAGGTACAAAAAGCAAAATGTCACATGTGACTACATAAGCGATCATCCTATCACTGGTGATGATCTCGATACAAAACCACTGCACGGGCCACCTTACAAAGGAACCTTCTAAAAGGTCCGGGGACTCCAATCACATAGTGCTGAAGCCAACGAGGGATGTCGTCTATGCTAGTCTCGGGAATGTCCCCTGTCAAGCGCTCTAGGTGACTCTCCAACTCGGCCAAGGTCTCTGCTGATTCATCCTGTGGGGCTGAAGCTGGTGCAACTGGTTGCTTTCTCTCGAAAGGCCGAAGAGCGGCTGGTCTCTATGGACCCACATCTGCATTTTAAAATTATTACTATCATTTTTGAGACGATATAAAAATAATAAAAAAACTAACATTAGGAAAGTGTTGAAAATGATTACCTGATTCGTCCCACTGATCTCCTGGAGGAAAAGCCATGTCTGGGTCTCCACAAAAGTCAATCCCAGCATAAGGAAAATCCTGGACAGAGAAAAACCTGGTGCTCCAACCATTGGAAAAACTCAGGTTTGAACCGGATGACCTCGGTCCCCTCATCAGGATGACAGGCCATGACTGCGACCCATCACATCAGTCTAGGCTCTTGGGGATGCCCAACTCCAACTGTAAGGTGCTGCAGGATGAGCACAGGAATCCTCTCCAGGCCAAAGCTCACGACTAAAGCTCCATAACCAAAAGTCTTCAGTCGTCCGTTCTTGGCCCTGGTCAATTGGCCCTTCACATTGGCCAACACAACATCGCACCAGTTGAGGACAGTGCCCTGAAAGCAATCGACTGCCATATGCATCTGGGATCCGGTGGCAATATGTAATGTGGCAGCCCCGCAAAGTCTAGTAACAGTGAATGCAATCACCTTGAGCTCAGGAAGGGATATGGTCTTTATGTCTATCCCTTTGTCTCTGGACTGGTTGTTGCAGTACTCTAATCGAAGATTATCGATGGACTGGCCACCCGCCCTAGCCCCGAACAGGGTCAAGTCAATGCCTCTCTTAGGAAAACCAGTCAAAAAGTATATATCCGCTGGCTCAATCTCGAGCTGGTGGCCACCAATGAAGAAACACTGGTCCTGGACGTTCCATCTATCAACCATCCACTGCAAAAAATCCACCTGAGCCCTCATGCCAGGAATGGCCCAGTATTTGTACAGTCCGCACGCCCTCAAAGCATCAAGCGAAGGTTGATGATTCCATGTGGCAGCATCCACGTCCTTGTGCTCTCGTTCGCGCCAATCTAGCATGGTGTACTACCTATATCAAACCAAAAGATCAATTAGAATGCTAGAATGTTTTTTCTTTGGTCTATTTTTTAGATTTTTTGGGTTAAAAACCCTCGCGGCAGGGCCCGCACCCTTCCTGTTGGACACAGTACGTGGGACCGCACTTTGTCCACATGGAAGGTGTGGACCCCAAGCTTTTTCCCAATGGAGAAAAAGTTGGGGTCTTCAGGTTCGCAGTGGTGAGCCTCTGTACCCCGAGCGCGGGTTTTTCGCCCAAAAACCCTCCTAAAAAATGAAATAAAAGACTAAATGAAAAAATGAAACAATTAAAAAACAAGAGAAGGATGATGTGGATTACCTGGTGAAGACGGCATCCGATTCTGACGGTTGGATTTTCTGTAATCCTCTCAGGAAGTTTTCAGAGCAAAAGCACTATTTCCTCACCCAAATCACAAATGGTAAAAATGAATGGTAAAATCCCCTTTTTATAAGTTTTTTGAGTAAATAAATTACAAATTTGTTTATGTTTCACTTTAAAAAGGTATTATTGCGACATTTTTATCTCTTTCAAGCAGGTATGAGT
>APFE030746012.1:37613-55666 GCA_000404065.3 Pinus taeda
CTTAAAAAACTCATCTTGGGTTAATTCTAGAGTTTTCTAGAAGCATTTGTTACATGGATTGTTCGCTCCAAGTGGTTCATGCATCCCATGAGAGGAGGAACTAATCCCTTGTTGAGAGGATCTATCCCTTTGAAGGAGGACTCTATCCCTTTGAAGGAGGATCTGGTAACTGATCTCCATTGCACTATAAATTGAGACATTGGGTCAGTGGCTGGGGAGGTTAGAAGCTGAACTTTTGAGGGTAAATGCTAGTGAAATCAAGACTTCCTATTTGAGCTTAAGAGGAGAGATCACATACCTTTTGGGCTTCATTGGGGAGTGAGTGAAGCTTATCAAAGTAGAGGAGACTTCTTGTTGGACCCTGGGAGGAGCTTGTACAACGTCAAGGCAAAGGTTGTAAGGTTCTTCTCCTTTTGAATTAATAGAATCAAGCTCATTTTTCTCAACAAGTAACTTATGTTATTTGTTTCATGGACTCCTTGACTTTCATGTTGAATATGTTTTATAATACTGGATATTCAGGTGCTATTTAATCGTTTGCCTTGTTTGTGCTTGCAGGTTTGCAACGAAGGAACTTACTTGGATCAAAGGAGGGAAGGCATCTCTAAACTTGCGTTGGACATGAGGTAGGCCTTAAACACATTTGTTTGCCATTATTTATAAAGCACATTTAGAGAAAGATAGTGTCTGGTTGGTGTGTTTGTCATTAGGTCTTCATTAGATTCTAGGAAGGTCTGTCCTGTCCACAAGATCGACTCATTCCGCGTGACACAGAGATATAACAAATTTAATATTGAGCTTCTACAAAGCGAAAAAAGGTGTGTAGTATTTTTAAAATTTTGCATAAGTTTGGGTTCAAAAACTAGTTTGAATTTCAAAGGGCATAATGAAGCATAATTATCATTAATTGATTCCCCAAAGAAAGAAAATAGAAACACCTAGTAAGCAACCAAAAAGCTCTAGCATGACTCATAAAGAAGAGGAAGAAATGTAACATGATATATCAAAATTACGAGACCAACTGCAACAAATTTCACTCTCACGAAAGGTAACGGAACCTAAGATTGATGGTTTAAATAAAGGCACGGAAGCTAAGATAAATGGCATGGACGATAGGATGAATGGCATGGAATTTAAGATGGATGGAATGGAAGTTAAGATGGATGGTATGAAAGACAACATTGAAGATTGGAAGAAAGACATGGAAGGTTTGAAGGAAGGTTTGACAAAGTTGCTACAAGAAAGGCTTCCTAATGGCAAAAAGGTAGTAGAGGAAACTCATAATGAGAACAAAATAAATGTTAATCATGATTCAAAGAATGACAACATTGAAGATTTGAAGAAAAACATGGAAGGTTTCAAGGAAGGTTTGACAAATTTGCTACAAGAAAGACTTTTTAATGGCGAAAATGTAGTAGAGGAAACCCATGCTTAGAACAAAAGAAATGTTAATCATGATTTCATAGACTATAACGTTGGAAAAGAGATCCACCACCTTCCAATGGTCGATATGAGGAATTTTGATGGAAAGGATCTTGTAACATGGATACTATAGATGGAGCAATATTTCAATCTCCATAATGTGAAAAACACACAAAAGGTACGCATTGCAACTTTACATTTGGAACCAAATCAGTTTGTATAGTATTGATGACTTTTCTCTTGTAAAAAAATTGTCACTTGGTAAATTTTTACAGAAGAAATGATAACACATTATGAGCATACAAAAAGCAACACTTTTTTTTAGCCAATTGATAAACCTCAAACAAAAGAGTTGAATGGTGCAGCACATTGAGGAATTCCAAAAATTGAATAATAGGGTAAAATACATTCCAGAGGAGCATAAGATTGATGTGTTCATAGGGACCTTAAAGGATAACATCCAACATGAGGTTTGCCTTTGGGAACCTGACTCATTAGAGAAGGCATTTTTGTTGGAAAGAAAAATGGAAAGAAAAATTATGGCAACAAGGAAGCCTACCACTCACAACTAGAAGGATGGAAGTGTTGTTTCCCCTAGCCCTCCACAACCTACAAGGTTGACACCCCAGCAATTGTAAGAAAAAAGAGAAAAAGCGCTTTGTTACAGTCATGATAGAAAATACACTATAGGTCATAAGTGTGCTAAGAAGAAATTATTTTACATAGATTGTGAAGAGGAGGAAGAAAAGGAACAAGAAACATCAAAAGATGAGGATATAAACTAGGAACAAACCCTAGAGAAAGAAGAAATGAATTCGACCATATTTTGTCATGCATTGGCTAGAATTACCACTCCTCAAACTATCAAGATAGAAGGACATATAAAAAAAGAAAAAGGTAATAGTGTTGATTGATTCGGGAAGTACCCATAATTTTATTCATTGTAAGATAGCCAAAGAATTGAATTGCTTCCTATATCCAGAACCAGAGTGTCAAGTGATGGTTGCAAGTGGAGGAACCATAAATTTCTCTGGAAAGTGAAATAATATTGAGCTATCTATTGGAGAATATGTATTGAATATCCGAATTATTTCCATTCCAATGGGTGGTGCTGATGTTTTACTAGGAGTCCAATGATCCAAGTTGATGTTGGTGGCCACCCACCTATCCCATATGGACCCCCACAACTATCTCTTTTAGTTTTTCAGTTTCCTTAATTATAGCACAATTTACTATTTTTAGCAGTTTTTCGGGTCCTAAACATCCGGAGCCGTTTTGAGGCCCTAAACGACGTTTTTTCTAAAAGATGTTTTTTGGGAAATATACCACCAACAATTTTTTTGTCAAAAATTTATCTTTTTTTCGTAGTCCTCGGAGAGATCTTTCCAACGGGCTATCATGCGTATCAAACGGAGATAATATGACCAATTTGCGACCCCGGGAAGTTGATGTACCAAATTACCCAAAAACGAGGCCCACAATTTGGTGTTTCATCTTCTAGGGTTAGGTTTTGGAATGTGAAGGGTTTTCCATTATTTCACAATAATAAATAGGCCTTCGAGCCTCATTGTAACACAGTTGAGAATAGCTCAGAGGCATGTAGTGACCACATCTCTTCTCACAAATAAGCTACCATCGCCCTAGCTAGTTTATTTCCATTTCTGGTTGTAAGAATATTTCAGTATTTTCCATTAATGAAACGAAGCATCATTTCACTGCATCTTTGTGCATATGGTTATCTCCGTATTTTGTTGTGTTCCTATTTAAATCCGGACCAGTGGTATCAGAGCGGTCTACTTTTTTCTCTGTTTTTCATCGGGATATAAGGAGTTAGGGATTGAACTGTTTGAACCGTTGAAAGACCAGCCTCGCAAATCTCGATGACCTAGCATGGCAGATGAGAAGAAAGACGAGGGGCTAGGAGATCCTATCAAAATATTGCTCGAATAAGCCCTTGGGTCGCAAAGGAACGCGATGATGGATAGCTTTGCGCAGATCCTTCAGCGGTTACCTAGAGGCGATGCATCAGCTTCCAACAGCTACTCTAGGAATGCCACACTGTAGATAAATGGCTAAATATTGTAGATGGGTATTTTTCTATTCATGAATTTTCTAGTTGGTAAAATATTGTTTTCGCTCTTCTCAAAGTAACCCCCCACGTCAAGGATTGGTGGAAAACCTACTGCGAGCAGAAGGATGAAAGTATAGGCTCACTATTTTCAGCCACACCCACTTGGAATGACTTCCGAGATGCCATCAAGGAGCAATACTACCCTGTTAAAATCTATGAGGACAAATACATCAAATGGACCACATTGTGGCAGGGACAAGACCAAGTTGTGCCAGAAATCACAAACATTTTTCATACCCTTCACACACACACAATTGGGTATCAAAGATTCTGAGCTGCATCTGGTACTCAAATACTGCGGCTGCCTACATAGATACATCCAAGAAGAGATGGAGTTCCTGAACATCTCCTCACTCAGCACATCGTATCGATACGCTGTCAAAATTGAGCAAAAGTTCAAATAGAAGAAGCGAGACTTTGGACCTACAAATCCAAAGCCCAAAGGACAAAGCCAAGGCGAGGTGACCCAAGACAACTCGTCGAAGCCGCAAGAAAAGAACAACACCACGGAGCCGAAGAAGGACACAAGAAACTGGTGTGCGTTCCACAAGATTCCCACTCATAGCACAAGTGAGTGTCAGACCAAATAGTCACTGGTGGCCGAGTTGAAGGCTACCAAATCAGATGCATGTTCCGACCCTGAACTGGGACTCGACAAGGGGAATGGAAAAGGGAAGCAGATCATTGATGTAGAGCCCTACGCCACTATTGCCACTGCCAAGATCCAGAAGAATGAGCCTGAAGACCCAGAGGAGGGGGAGCGCCTTTTCCACTCACAAATGTGGGTGAAGGGTTGACCGCTATAATTCATTGTTGATAGTGGGAGCCAGAAGAACCTCGTTTCAATAGAGGTTGTGAAGCGGTTGGGCCTACCGACTACGCCACACCCGCAACCATACAGTATCGGGTGGCTTCATGAAGGACGAGATCTCAAAGTTCGCCAGCAGTGCCACCTTCCCTATAGCATCAAGCCCTTCACAGATGAGGTATTGTGTGATGTTACACCTCTGGATGTTTGTGATGTACTATTAGGCCAACCATACTTGTGGAAGCGACATGCTGTGGTATGAGTCAAGGCCTCGCGCTGTCATTATTTCTTTGGATAATTCATTATACAGGATACTGGAGGTAGCCCCACCTACCACCACCTCTTTGATCTCTGCTAAGAAAGGAAGCAAGCTCATCTCCCAGACTAGGAAATTTATTTCCTGTTTGGTTCGCTCCCAAAGTAAAGGGAAGATCATTGCTACATCCATGACCCCCACAAAGGGTTCCTCCATGCACCAACAGCAGCAAAGGGATATGGTCATGACTGAACACAGGAACAACTTCTCCTTACCCAGAGGGGTACCACACAAGTTTCAAGTGGGTGACAAAGTTTGGTTACATCTGCATAGATAATGCCTTACTAGAACCCATCAGAAACTCAGACCACTTCGACATGGTCCTTACACCAGTAACAAGGCTACGATTAACAATGCTTTGAAGCACAACATTCCTCCATTCCTTCACTTGCACCGAGTGTTCAATGTGGACCCTCATTGACCATGCTTCCCACCATTTCTGGACAGATTAGAGGTTGCAGAACAGATCACCAGAGACCCAGCTCAGCAGAAGCTTCCTCATGTCAGGGAGGAACTCAATGCAATGGGGACCATTACTTCTTAAGGGGGGAGGAATGATCCAGGTGGATGTTGGTGGCCACCCAGCTATCCCATTTGGACCCCCACAACTGTCTCTTTCAGTTTTTCAGTTTCCTTAATTATAGCACAATTTACTATTTTTAGCAATTTTTTGGGTCCTAAACTTTCGGAGCCGTTTTGAGGCCCTAAACGACGTTTTTTCTAAATTATGTTTTTTGGGAAATCTATTGTCAACGATTTTTTTGTCAAAAAATCATCTTTTCCATCGTAGTCCTCAGAGAGATCTTTCCAACGGAATATCATGCGTGTCAGACGTAGATAATACGACCAATTCGCGACCCCGAGAAGTTGATGTACCAACTTACCCAAAAATGGGGCCCACAATTTGGTGTTTCATCTTCTAGTGTTAGGTTTTGGAATGTGAAGGGTTTTCCATTGTTTCTCAGTAATAAATAGGCCTTCGAGCCTCATTGTAACACAGTTGAGAGCATTCCAGAGGCATGTAGCGACCACATCTCTTCTCAGAGATAAGCTACCATCGCCCTAGCTGGTTTATTTCCATTTCTGGTTGTAAGCATATTTCAGTATTTTCCATTAATGAAATGAAGCATCATTTCCACTACATCTTTGCGTATATGGTTATCTCTGTATTTTTTTGTGTTCCTGTTTAAATCCAAATCATCCAATGACTACAATCCTTGCGTACAATAGCTTTTAATTTTCAAGAACTTTTCATGAGAATTTCTTCAGAAGGAAAGGAAGTTGAATTAAGAGGTATCACAGTGAAAATAGGGAAGATAATCAGCTCTAATAGAATGAAAAGGATTCTAATTAAAGAAAAATGAGGCATAATTGCATAATTATGTTCGTTAGAGGTTCCTACATCGAAATCATGTATTTCTCTAGATCTCCAAAAAGTCTTGGCCAATCATTCTAAGGTATTTGAGATTCCCAAAGGTCTCCCACCTATTCGTGATTATGATCATTCTATTCATTTGATTCTAGGAAGTGTTCCTCCAAACATCAGGCCTTACAAATATCCCTATGCCCAAAAGAGTGAAATTGAACATATGGTTGCAGAAATGCTAGAGGCTGGTATAATTCAACTCAGTCAAAGTTCTTTCTCTGCTCCAATAGCATTGGTGCACAAGAAGGATGGATCATGGTGCATGTGTCTAGATTATAGGGAGTTCAACAAGCTCACTATTAAAGATAAATTTCCCATTCCTGTCATTGATGAACTATTGGATGAATTGCATGGATCAATTTACTTCACCAAGTTGGATCTTCGTTCAGGATATCATCAAATCAGAATGAAGACTAGATACATTTCGAAAACAACATTTAGAACTCATGAGGGTCATTATGAATTTTTGGTCATGCCTTTTGGTCTTACTAATGCACCTTCTACATTTCAAGGTTTGATGAATTCCATTTTCAAACCCTTCCTTAGAAAATTTATGTCAGTATTTTTTGATGATATACTAATCTATAGCAAGTCTTGGAATGATCATGTTCAATGCATTGGCATGGTGCTCAAACTATTGGAGGAGAAACAATTATATGAAAAAATATCCAAATGTTTCTTTGGAGTACAAGAGGTGGAATATTTGGATCATATTGTATCTCATGAAGGTGTTAAGGTAGACCCTAGAAAAGTTAAAGCCATTAAGGAATGGAAAATCCCCACATCCATAAAGCATCTGTGAGGGTTTCTCGGGTTGACAGGGTATTATCACAAGTTTGTTAATAATTATGGGAGAATAGTAGCACCTCTAACAACATTATTGAAGAAATATGCATTTTTATGGACTCCAGAAGCAACAAAGGCCTTTGAACATATTAAAGAGGCAATGTGCTAAGCACCAATCTTAGCCACACTGGTCTTCACAAAAATCTTTATTATGGAATGTGATGCCTCAGGAAATGGAATTGGCGTTGTTTTAATGCAAGAATAAATACCCATTTCTTTCGAAAGTTGCCCAATCAAAGGAAAGTATTTACACAAAGATATTTATGAGAATGAAATGTTGGCAATACTACATGCACTTAACAAATTGTGTCCCTACCTAATGGGAAGACTCTTCAAGGTAAAAACAGATCATGATAGTTTTAAATACTTTTTAGAGCAAATATTATCTTTAGAAGAGAAGAAAAAATGGGTCATAAAGATTTTGGGTTATGACTTTGAAATCATCTATAAAAAAGGGAAGAAAAATGTTGTGGTAGATGCACTCTTAAGAAAGGATGAGGATGTGGAAGAATTTCTTTGTGCCATTTCTATTATCCATCCAGTTTGGATAAATGAAGCAAGGGATGAATGGAAGAAAGATGAAGAAGTGTGGGCACTCATTCAAAAGATACAACAAGATCCTTGTACATATGATACATTTAGATGGAAAAATGATTCATTATGGTACAAATATCACTTATAACTATGTCAAAATTCCTAACTCAAACAAAAGATTCTTATGGAATTGCATGTCTCTCCCTTAGGAAGGCACTCAGGATTTTTAAAGACTTACCAGAAGGTTAAGAAGGAATTTTTTTGGGATGGAATTAAGTCTAATATTCAAAAGTTTTTGGTGGAATGTTTGGTTTGCCAAAAAAATAAAGTTGAAACAATTAAGACCCCCGGGTCTATTACAACCTTTATCCATTCCAAGTCAACATTAGGAGGAGGTTTCAATGGATTTTATCACAAGTCTACCCAAGTCTGAAGGAAAGAATGTCATCATGGTAATAGTTGATAGACTTACCAAGTATGCACATTTTTGTGCATTATCTCATCCATGTAAAGCTAGTATAGTTTCTACTACATTTATGGAAACAATTCAAAAGCTATATGGAAACCCAAATATTATTGTAAGCGACAAAGATCCCATTTTCACTGTAAATTTTGGGACATAATTTTTTTCTTGTCTTGGTACTCAGTTAGCTCACAGCGCATCTTATCATCCTCAATCTGATGCAGAAACTAAGATAGTAAACAAATTTTTGGAAGGATATGTTCGTTGATTTGTATCTGATAAACACACAAAATGGGTCAAATGGTTTCCTCTAGCTGAATGGTGGTATAACAATTCCTTTCATACTGTAGCAAAAATGACCCCATTTATGGCACTTTATGGGTATCACCCACTGGCCATCACATCATATTTAAGAAAAAATTCTAAGGTTCAAGCAGTGGAAAATCACATCGAGCATCAACAACAAGTTCTCCAACTGTTAAAGGATAACCTAACTTTGGAACATAATATAATGAAACAACGAGTAGATCAACATCGCAATGAAAGAAATATTGATGTAGGTGACTGGGTATTTTTGCAGGTACAAACATGTAAAAAAATTTCCCTCAAGCAACTAAGAAGGATAATAAATTATCACCAAAGTATTATGGTCCATACAAGGTGTTACAAAAGATTGGTACTATGGCATACAAATTGGAGCTTCCTGCAGCTTCCCGAGTGCACCCAGTTATCCATGTTTCATTCTTAAAGAAGGTCATTGGTGACAAGCTCCCAGCTCAAACAAACAATATTGTCAAACATTGATGAGGTAGGAAAATCATAGTGGAACCTGAAGCAGTCACAGAAACAAGAACTCGACAACTACGAAATCGACTAATTTTGAAGTATCTCGTCAAGTGGAAGAGCTTACCCACTAACAATTCCACATGGGAGGATTAGAATTTTATACAGAAGCATCCATAACTACTCAAGTGTTGAGGACAGCACTTTTTTGAAGGAGAGGGGCATATTAGGTCCCTTTAATACTAGTGATAACTCCATTACTATTGTCATTGTAGCCCTTATTGTTGTTGTCGTGCCTCTACTGTCCCAATTATGCCCCATAGAAGCTCACTATTGTTATTGCTGTGCCCTTATATTATTATTTTTATGTCAGATTTGATTATATTATGACCCCTTAGAATCCTATATATAGAAATGGGGTTTTTTCATTTGTATCATCGAATAATTGTTCATTTTTGTAATGTAAAGGAGGTTTCCCCCTTGAAGAGGCTAATTTCTAAGGCGTTGATATATCTTTTCTATATTTTGTGAGTTAGTGTCATAACATCTTTTCACTTACAACACCAATATTTTCCTAATGTTTGTAGGCTTCCTTATCCATTTCAATGTCACTTCCTCACCCATGTTTTTGAGGCATTCCAATGAGTTACTGCATTATTCAATTTGGGTTTTATGAACTAATAGCTAGTCCATGCCGATTATGATGGCATACAAGCCAAATGGAAAAAGGTTAAGTGTGAATGAAGTGATCATGTCGCCTATTTTCATGGGGAATGATCCTACTAAGTCTGTCACAGATATTTTGGTTCTAGTAGTCAGTTGGACTAACCATAATTTCTCATGGGTTATCTTCTGCAAATCACACTCCTCTGTGACCATCGAGCTGATATAACTTAAATTGTAACCTAGGTCAACTAAAATTGAAACAGGTTGGCTAATAACCATACCTTCCATTTCAATTACTAATTCTTGGTGGTATTCCAACCTATTGTCCAAAACAACATAGATTCATAGCACATTCTAATCCACATCATTCATTGTTACTACCTCTTGCGTGCTTTATAACTTGGTGCCACTTTCTATTATTGCAGATAGTCTATCCACATGTCTAGCACTACAAGAGCCCCTTTATGAACCCCTAAGCCTCCTCTTAGTGTTTTAGTATATCAATCCTTGCTGGAACTAGAAAATTTCTATTGAAATTCACCCTTGGAAAGAGTGGTGAACTTCACATCCCGACCTCCTAGCTTTTATCTTGAGGACTTCTTCCCTTTTCCCTTGAAATTGTTTTTATCAATATTTTTACATTCTATCCAAAGCTCAGATTTATGTTAGTTCTACTTATATTAATATTTGGCCTTCCAGATAGTGTCCTCCAAAGTCCTTGGTTCATCAAATTCAATTTTATCCTTGTAGGTTTATGGTATCCCAATGATGTACCTTTGAATCTTCACATTCGCATGCTTGATATAAAACACGTACCTCAACAACTCCAAAAATATATTAGTGTTCTCATCAATAATAACATGGCCTAGCTTATTCTCATGAAATTATTTAACCTTTCTATCATAGTACCTCTCAGATAGATACTTCTCCCTTAAATATCTCTCAAACACTCCCCATTATACATTTTTCTCTCTAAATCCTTCAACATTTTTAAAATATTTCCATCATATATAAACCTTATCTTTGAAGCTATAAATGGATATTATGGCCTTCATGTTTTCAAAGTAGTTCTTCACTCTAATGTATTTCATTCCCAAGAACTAGGCTTCTTCCTCTTTGGCCTTCTTGATCTCTCCATCAAAGGTAGGAATTTTTCTTTTTTCAGCTCTTCTAGTATTAAGTTCTACTCACTTTTCCTTTATTGGTGATGGATCCTATTTGTAGTAATAGACAATTTCTCATGGCTTCCCACTCCTCTTTCTAGTGTGTTGAGTGGGGTTCCTCCTCTCACTATTTTTTTGAATTTCCTATCTATACCTCTTTCCTGACTTGTTTCCTTAGCCCTATTAGCCTCAAATCTATGATTACCTAATTCAAATGGGATTTACTTGGATTTGTGCCTACCTAGATAGATGGAATATTTGAATGATGAATGGCATCCACCCATGGTATTTATCCACCAATGAAATTTACCGATGGTATTCATCCACCCATGGTATTTATCCACCCATGGTATTGTAAGTGGCATCCATCCATGGTATTCATTCACCCATGGTACTTACCCACCCATGGAATTTACCTGTGGTATTGTAACAAAAAAAAGGCTATAAGTGACAAGTCACATTTGGTAAAAGGACATATTGTCCACCAAAATGTATCTTTTATAGTTATTCTCTATTTTAATAAAACGTTTCTTGGTGGTATTTGTTTACTGTGTGTTCTCATTTTTTTTTGGAATTTAATCTTTTTAGATCTTGGGGGCCTCCCCTCAACATACATATCAATGGTTTTAGAGGAGGTTACGGGTCCATGGGAATGAGTGTTTGACGCACAATGATGGATGAAATTCAAAGAAGAAAAATTCATGCAAGTTCCATGACCTCCATAAAGAATTTTAGAATGTGAAAAATAGTTCATTTGAAAACTATGTTTTTTGTTTTCTCAAATGGGTTTTTTATAGACTTTGATTTTGTTTCCCGGTTTGAGAGATATGATCAATTGGAGTTACACACATCTAGATCATTGTGCGACCACACGTACGATGACTTTCAGGATCATTTTCTCACTCCATATGTCATAAAATTTCAATTTTCTTATATAAATGGAAACATCTCTTCAATACCTCAAATGGGTCTTTGATGAAATTTTATTTCATTATGCATAGTAGCGGTTATTAGTGTTGCAGCAAGAGGTCTATTTCTAGAAAACAAATAACGTGAAAGAATCTTTTGCAACATCTCATTGGATATGAGAATCTACCATAAAAGCCACCATACTTTTACCACGCAAATTGACAAGCATCATGGTTATGGGTCAACCATACAAAACCCTTGTCATTGAAGTCCATTTTCTAGGTCACACATTGTTAGTATCATAGTTGGTAAAAAGCAGTATAGGGTATCCCTATCCTTGGATATTCACTTTCCATGGCTATGGATCATACATAAACCCACGCTTCATTGAATTCCATTTTCTAGGTTGCACACTGTTAGTATCATAGTTGGTCACAAGCGTTACAGTGTATCTCTATCATTAGGTCTTCATTCATTATGGTTATGGGCTTACCACACAAAACCATTCTCTTTAGTGGCTCTTCATATTCAACAAAGGCTTCTCGGGATGAAACTTTATGCAATGGGTACTACTGCTTCTTAGGGAGGGACGAATGATCCAAATGAAAAGCATCATCCACCCATGGTATTCATCCACTGATGGTATTTATCCAACCATGGAATTTATCCACCCATGGTATTGTAAGTGGCATGCACCCATGGTATTCATTAACCCATGGTATTTACCCACCCATGGAATCTACATGTGGCACTGTAACAAAAGAAATGCTATAAGTAACAATTATTATTTGGTAAAAAGACCAAATGTCCACCACAATGTAGCTTTTAGAGTCACTCTCTATTTTAATAAAAAAAGCCTTGGTGGGTTTTTTTTTATTGTGTGTTCTCATCCTTTTCTGGAACTTCAATATTTTCATATCTTGGGGGCCCCCACTCAATATATGGATCATGGAACCAAGCTCCTATTTCTTTTTCCTTTGCAAATATGATAAGCTTTGCAAAATCACTACATTCACTTCTACTTTCATTTCTTGAGTTCTAACAATCCTTTCATTGCCTACCCTAAAAATCTTCAACTTAGCCCTTAAACTCCTAAGGATGTCCATCAAATCAAGGGAATTTTCCTCCATCCTCATCCCCATAGGGTCATCTTCCTAATTATGTTGAGAGGTATATGTGTTACATTGTATCATTCTTTTGGTCATTCCATTATTCCCTTGTTGTGATTTTGTATGTTCTTATGTGTTGTCACATATACATAGTTGTTAGTTATATTAAACATAAAACATATTAACTTGTTTCCTTTCCATGTCAAGGCTAAACATGTTGTTTTGAAGTACATTGATGTCATTAAAAATCCATGTTAGTCACATATCGCAAGAATAAAAGGGCATATCAACATATTACGAAGCATATCAATAGAGAATATAAATTATCATGTTAGCAACCACATCCATAGAAATATTGAAATATGCATTTTATTAATGTTAGTAATTACATCAGTTATCGATCCAAGAAAAATTTATCAGATACACTAATAAAATTGTTATACTAAATTTTCACATGGACATCTTCAAGTCTAGTGTTGAACCTAGGATCTAATATGGTTCACTCAATGACTATTTAATAGAGCTTCTTACGTCACTCATATGGTGTATTTATGTCCCTCTAGGTCCAACATTTGAACCAACACTTGGGTACCACTCTGTATAAAAGCTTCCAACTTTTATTTTAAGGCCCATTTATTCTAATTTCTAAATGTTGGCTCTGATACCACTCTATGACATGCCCTCCCACCCCTTTGTTCAATCTCACCTTGTAATATGTGTTACTTATTATTTGAACCAACCTCCATAGTCTATTATGAATGTGGGGTCACAAAAATCAGCATCTTCCAATGTTGTTAAAATTGGAAATTAATGCCACCATTCCATTTATTTCATCGAGAGCTTTCTAGTGATATAAATTTATCTCAATCCAATTCCTTGATTTAAATTTATGCCCTTCTTAAGTTTGACCAATTAGAAAATGCTAGTTCAGCATTGGGCTATCACATTGCACCCATTTAGAAGCCCTATGTGGTCCAGATGGTACTACCGGAACATCCTATTAAAAATCCATGGCACTATGGTTTGTTACAATGCAACCCTTCATCATAATCACTACCATGTTGTCTCAAAACTAGGACCCAATGGGCCTTCTCGTTGTGTTTTTTAGGCACTCCCCAATATGATCATTTTGGGTCAATCTCACCTCTCACCATGCTACTAGTGATCTTCCGTATGTGCCTAACAATGAGGTTCTGAGTGGTAAGTGATAGACATTCACATGTGGTCCCCACATTCCCAGATAGGTTAACAAAAAGGGCCCACTAGGTCAAGTTCATGTCCTACTACCTAGTTATTTACCACTATAAACTAATAAGGGCATAGGGTGATGAGTTATGTGTGGTGAAAACCATATGTTCCATTACTCATCTAGCCTCCATTGGCATGTACACTTGGTGCACATCTAGTGCACATCAGGCAAACATTTAGTGCATATCCAACATGCATATGGGACACACATCCAGTGCAAGTTCAGTGCACATCCAAACATAGTTACAATTTGGTAAATATCTTAAGAGTTGAGATATTGGCCCAAACACCAAACTTTATACATGAGATGATCGAGGCCTAAACCTTGGCCTCTATCAATGAAGCAAGCCTAATGGTCCATTCTCAGGGGTTTAATATGCTTTGTCTCACTATGGTGGTTTATGAGTGAATCATTTAGATTTTTCCTTCAAGCAATCAACACGTAAGTAAATTTTTCAAAAAGCTATATCCTCCATCTAATTTCATGGTTTATAGGCCTACCATTACAACCATAGAAACACTCAGCTACTAACACACACTTAACTAATAATTCATAGACAAAGTAGTAGCTCCATGGTGTTATAAGCCAGTGCAACTTAACATTCAAGATAGCCAATAGCAAATGTAATAACAATATTCCCCACCCACATATGAATAGACATGACCATAACGACATTTATCGTCAAAAAAAGTCCATCATAGCCTAAAGTCCAATACACACAATATTTATACATATCTAAATGAATTGAAATGACTAACAACTGGAAGGAAAATCATGTTGACCTTCTTCTTCTCGTCCTAAGGTATCCTCCCTTGATCCTCATGGATGATGGGTGTTGTCCTCTTTTTCTCTGTTCCCACTCTAGAATCTTTATTAGCTATCAACATATGTGACTCAAGTCAGGTTGGTTGATTGATATATTGAATTCCCATCTAGGAAGGTAAACGGAGTTTGTGTTGATAGTTAGGGTATCCTGCTTCGTTCTTTCTCATCCATCATCATTGGTGAGGAGCATGGTTTACTATGTGTGGAGGCACCATGGTTGGGTGTTGTGGTCCCCATTATTTTCTTGGGCATAGGCAGAGGGAATTTCAAGTTTTTTAACATGATGGATATGTTGTCTCTCTTGAAATACTCATTACTAATCTCAATAGATAGGGAATGGATTTGTAGTTCTTCTTATCAAGAATGGGTTTGCTTCGTAGGAAATAACATGTTGCAAAGATATTTTATGGGATACAAAATTTATTCAAAGTTTTTTTTTTTTTCCTTCAGGTAGATGTGGAGAGTGAGCTTAATAGGGTTGCAATTTGTTTGTCCCTTCTCCTATGTTACAGAGTCCCCTTCACGCTTAGAATTGGGGATGTCCAGGCTAGTGGTGGCTCGGCTATATGTACATAAAAGAGAGTTATTCCCACCAATAGCTCTCAAATGCTCCATCTTTTATTAGCAGAATGAATCATAGGAAGAGTGGGAACCAATTTGTTTCTAGAATTTCATAAAGAGTTTCAATGGGAAATCCTCCCTTTTCTCGATAGGAAACTCAAACTCTATCAAGATTATAGAATATATTATATAGAATTAATGAGGCATCCCTATAACCCTTCAAATATTATATATGAAGGAAATTCGCTCCATGAATATTCATACATTAAGTATTATTGCATCACATGGAACTCAGCCATATTTTTGAACTTGAGGTTGTGTGGAGGAGCTCCACGATCCAAGATACAAAATGGACCAGTTTCCTACAAGGATGAATTAAAAGTAAAGGGTTCCCTCCCTTCTGAAAAACCCCCAAAATTTCTAGGACCTTAGTTTCAAAACATCCTAGGACCCTACATTGTAGAGAAAATGGAACAAGTACCACCCTTAGAAGTAAATATTTCATAGGTAAATTCTCTCTTGTTTCCCCTCCAATATAGCGATATTATTTATACGTTTAATGTTTGTTGGCCCAACACTAAAGCATTATTCCAGTGGTTTTTTTCTTCTTGGATTCCAAACTGTGATATCTATTCATGTTCCAAAGGCTTCTTCATTGTTCAATTTGATACACAAAAATACCTAGAGTTTGTTCTGAATGAAGGGCCATGGTTTTGAGGTAGTTATAGGCTCTTCATTATGCCATGGTTCCCAACATTTGATGCTACAAACATGTTGTTTCGATGGGGGTTTCACTCAATGAACCTCTGACATTTGATGCTACAAAAATACTATGTCATTTTTTACTCAATATATCTCCCCCAATATGAATGCATGTGGTATGATATTTCTCCCCTAGTGAAGCCCTTGTGGTTGTTTCCTACAATTCCAATATGGGTGAGACTTCCAAATCTCCCTCTTTCTTTTTGGCACCACAAGGTCCTAGAGGGTATTGGAAACATTCTTGGAATATTGAATAAAATGGATCTAGAAAGAATATAGAAATTTCTATTTACTTTTGCTAAAATTTGTGTAGAGATAGACCTTAGGAACAATCTACCTAACAATATTCATATGAAACTAAAAAACTTCTAGTGAACCCAAGTTTTAGATTACGAGAATACAAAATTCAAATGTGTAACATGCTTCCAAATAGGACACTTGCATAACACATGCCCACAAGAGAAAAGGAATCCAAAAAATAAAAGAGGAAAGCCCAAAATCCAAAAGGATGACAATTTCCAAATCCACACCTCTCAGAAGAAGAACAAGAAGAAGAAATTGTGGAGAGTCAACTAGTCCAAGTAGAAGTGGATTCTCACACTCAACATGGCAACCAAGCAGAAGGGGAAGTTGCGACTATATCGAAATTAAAACTCTTACTCAGAAGGATACTGATTTAGTTGAGATCCATGCATTTTATGGGTTGTGGGGCACCAAAATAGAACATCTATATGAATGTTTAGATTCAGATAAAGAAACCACAACAAAGGCATCAGGAAGTGGGTTGGAAATGATTCTTGTTGAACCAAACACTGAGGGATGGTAGAAAGTCCAAAGAAAGAAAGGCAAGAAAGAGAAGTTAAGTGATTTATTTTACACTTAATTGTGATTTTTTCCTGATGTAAGTTTTTTTAATCGGTTTTTTTATTAGATCATTGTTGAGAGGTGTATTTATGGAATGCGTTTAGCATATGAAAAATGTAATTTTGTTCCTTCAGTCACGATGAATAATATTACATGTGTTTTATATGGAAAAAATAAAAATATCGAGTCAAGGTGATTGTTGTTGGTTTAATGTGTTGTGTGTGGTTATGTCATGAGCCTTCATAGGCCCTACCCCCTTCAAAAATTTGAATCCATGTCCCCTCCTCAATTCATCCAATCAAATAATTTTTTACAAAATTTCGCCTAAGTTTACATAGTGACATTTACATACATGAGGTGTAGCAAAATAGGTTGTTAAAAAATTTATGGTTGAATCAAAGTTCATAATTATGCAAATTAATGATTTGTTCAACTCTTTGTATTGAATTACTAAAATGCTAAAATTATGTTGAATGAAGGTTTGATGTCTTATTGTATAAAGACATCACATTATATGGGTACTAGAATATTGTTGTGATATATCCCATGCAAAAGCAGAAAGAACATACTAAATGGAATTGATGAAATTTCTCCCTTGTTAATCTACTTCTAGCTTTGCTTATTTGATTTAAAGGGTAGGGAAAGAGTACTTTATCCATGTTAGTCAATTGCCTTTCTATGAAGATAGAACCCCTTCACTAGGGACCTTTGGTCCTTGTACACTAAAAAGCTTCTCAACATTCTAGCAACTTATATTCAATGAAAAACTTCTAAGCAAGGCCAAATGACACTCCAGGGAGAATGTAGAGGAATTGTTTCCTCATCTCCTTCAATAAAATCTATTAAGGACCAAAAATCCTTTCCAAATGGGGAGATATGATTTAAGATAGATCCTTAAACTATTTTTCTTCTACTATGGTTTTTTCTAGGTGGAAAAATTAGAATTATGAGCTTATAGAGCCCATTTTATGGGTAGATCCCACTTTGGTGGTTTGGATTTGTTAAACAGACATGGATAGCGAGAACAAAATAGGAAAGATAAAGCATGCATTGCAATTTTTATTAACAATAGATATACATTTATAGTACAATATGGTGATCGTTGGGATTCACATCCCAAGGTCCCTTGGACTGCTTTGTCTATTCGGCTTCCACACTAACCCATTTAGGATTAGGTGTCCAACATTCCCCCCCTTAATCCGAAGGGTTATGTATG